>WOVY01000110.1:1197500-1455377 GCA_013436015.1 Rhipicephalus annulatus | reverse complement strand
TTTACAATTTCACAGCTCCGTTTTTCTATCCATAAATGTAGTTAACTCGCGGTTAACCCAACTGCTCAAAACGTTTTCAAGTAGAAAAACCTCAACTATCATGAAGCATGATTTTAAAAAGGAGAAATGTAGTACGCAAAGCTAACCTCGCACATATTATTCCCAGTGGACAGTGCACTATAGTACGCACCACTATTTCTTCGTCAAGTAGTTTAAGTAAGTTGTCACAATTCAATTCATAACTCGACAAGTACTCGCGTAATTATCAAAATAACAATTAGACATAAGTAAGCAAGTTCGAACGACATCCAACTGCGCCATTTTCAACAACGCATTGATTGCGCTCTCATTTTTGCGGCCAATAAAAAAAGCCTGCGAAATCAGAAAATAACATATGACTGCGCGCCCCCCTGAGAGAAAAAAAAAGAGCAGCAAGCAACCGCTTTGCCTCTTGTCCGCTGAAAACAGCAGCGTTCCGCATT
Organism: Rhipicephalus annulatus; assembly: GCA_013436015.1. Lineage (NCBI taxonomy): Eukaryota > Metazoa > Arthropoda > Arachnida > Ixodida > Ixodidae > Rhipicephalus > Rhipicephalus annulatus. The sequence continues at coordinate 1,454,895 of WOVY01000110.1, read as the reverse complement.
TTGACAAGGGTGTTCAGGGCGCGCCAACATGCGTTGCAAGTTTGCAGGAATTCCTTTCGCTCAACTGTATGTCACTATAATTATTCATATCTAGCGGTCAACCGTTCCACTGATAACGCGACCGGAGCACTGTTCTGATTACGGCCTGACTCTGTAAGTTCAAAGCGGCGTGTTTCTTTGACCGGGGATTGGCACAAAGGGCCATGCACATTTTTTTTTTTTCTTTCTGCATCTATTTCTTGACGCTGGCTACCTCCCATTGAGCCTGTTTGAGGGTACTGCTTCCTGATGTACGCAGCAGTCTGGTTACGCGTCACTTTTCATATTTGGTGGGCTTTCTTTATCAACAGGAAAAAAAAATGTGGATGCAATACGTTGTTGAAAATAGCGCAGTTAGATGTAATTTCAACATTCAATTACTTTATTTATTTATTCGTTTGTTTGACAGTAGATGATTGTCGTGGCGCAGGATACTAAAGGCGACGTTATAAGTCACCTTACTAGGCCTCTAGCACCACACAGTACATTCGTCACACAACGCAACTGCATTGGAATAAGAAATGCAAGAACATAACATTACGAAGAACTAGGCGATGGCTTCTACAAAAAAAAATTAAAAAATTAATTTGAAAATGTGTTTATAGCATACGAATCATTGCAAGCACATTTACAATAAAAAAGAGCAATAGTAGTGGAGACACCGGCGTTCCATAGGGGAACATACATACAAACTATCGTACATGAATAGCCTCATCAATGGCTACATATATAACACTTTATGCATACATATATGAGAAAACTAAATGTGTAAGTATATTCTAAGCTTCAAGCTGTACAGTAATTGAACTAAACATGCCCTCCAATGAATATAATCAGGTGAGTACTTGCGGAATTATAAATACTTTGATTACTCATTAATTTATTCTCATGCATGAATGATATAAGTGGTTGCTCCAAATTACTAGGAACAATGTACACTAGGTTTGCTTCGCGTAACGGAGTTATCATTTTTTTAATCGGGTTTTTATGATAGTTGGGACAACCTGTATATTTTCCCGAGAATAACACCTTTATACTCTCAGCAGTTTGTGTCAACGTAGTGGTAATAATCCATGTGCAAAAGAATAACATAGGTAAAAAATACTCACACCTAGGCAGAAGTTCTATTGCGAAGACGTCCCTCGTCGTGGTGACAAACTCTGGAGAAGTGAGCTGGGATTTCAACTCGGGGTTTGCAGGAATGGAGTCATGTAGCGACTGGTTGTGGCCTGCCTCTAGGATATCTTGTTCGGTCCGGAGACTCAATATTCAATGCCTGTGGAGCTTCTGGGGTAGCTAAACAATTTAACTCGCGAATGTACGTCTCATTGACCACTCTCGTTCGGTTGACTGACCCTCGTTTCTCGCTTCTCTGGATCGACCCATAACCCCTAACATTGTAGTTTTATAACACCAAGACCACGCCTCCAAGGGCATGTACCAATAGGAATCCCTCCTTCCTGGGCTGTTGCACGGAAGCGAAAAGAGGGACTATGGCGGCACCCTGTGAGAGGGCCTACTAAGTAACACACACAGGGCAACTGATTGGCTGCATCAACGATAACCAAATGTTTGTTCACAATCACGTGATCCACTCTCACTTATGAACTCTCCGGTATTCATCAAAACAAAAGCAGACACAATTGACCCATTTGCGGAAATCAGCAAGCTGGCTTTCCTGCAAAGTTGTTTTCCAACCAAAAGGTCTCGTTCGCAAACTGCTTTTCTCACTCATTGTGCTTTTGCCTTCCCCCACTCCCTTCTTTACGAACGACAGGTGCCTCGCCCTCCATGCGATGTGAGGGTTCGTTAGAGGTGGGACAACCACACAGTAATTGTTGGGGGAAAAAGTCGTTTTGTCGCACTCGCGTGCCTTCACTAGAATAGGAGTGGTAAAAGCACAGTGGGCGAGAAAAGCAGACTGGGCACGATAGTTTTCTTTTTTTTTCCTTTTTGGTTAGAAAACAACCTTGCAGGAAAGCCGCCTTGCAGATTTCTGCAAATGGTCAATTTCTCGCGCCCTTACTCTGTCGGTGTTGAAGCGGTGTCGTCACGAAGGGCACTGCGCCGTGCTCCCTATAGGGGCTGCAGAAATTACGTGCCTTTTCCTTTTCTTTCTAATCACACATTCATGTGATTGCTCTCGGCGAGTTAGAAAGCGGCATCATATACTTCACCACACGTGCAAATGGCCGCTGCTTCGCCGCGGCTTTAGCTATTGCCGCGATGGAGGGGGTTGCAGACTTTATACCTTAAAGCGACATCTCGCCACGAAAGCAAGATTGCATTTAATTGATCCCGCAGTTTTCTTTTGGGCGCAAAAGAGGGGGGGGAGATAAATCGGCGCAATCCCTCCCCCCCACCTTTTTCAGAATACTTGAACTTCGCAGGTATGCACGTGCTCATAGTTACGCTCCCTTCGCGGGCGATGCAGCTGGGGAACTTCCCCGAGAGTCTGAGGCAACATAAAAACTACATGTGCAAGTTTCAGTGAAAAAGGAATACACTCGCTGAGCTGCCTGAGCACAGCGTGGTGAACGACAACCGCATCGAATTTGACAATTCCCGCGTGGTCTACTTAGAGGTCGATTACTATAAGCAGCTTTTTGTGGAATCCTGGCCCATCGAGGAGACAGCCGGTAACTTCAACCGGCCTACAGGTGCGCTGCCGATCGACAGTCTGCCTCAGCGGAATTTCGCAGACTCGCGATCCAACATTAGGTGCGAGTACATGGCAGGAAGAAGGGCCTTAAAGAGAATGCGAGATGCAAAACTTCGAATTTTTCTTGTAGCGCAAAAAAGTTTTTTTACTTGGTACTTTGATTGGCATACCCCAGTTTCAACTAAAGCCCACTAATACCTCTGTCACACGAGCACTACGGCTAACCACGGTTACAGGTATGCTAGCTACACGGCAGACATGTCCGCAGTTTGTCTCCTAACCATTGTTATCGTAGACGGGTGATTCCATGAGAGATCGACACGGATCTGAAAATTAGTATTTTCGATTTGATTGAATATTTTATATTTTATGCCCATCTCACCAAGCAGCCCGAAAAGGAACCTTGTTTTCTTTTAAGCGCCTATATAACTTTAGGAGGCAAAAAATATAGAACATATTCAACACGGAGGGACTAGTTTCACAACTCGTCGTTCTCGAAAGTTCATGAAGATGTAACAGACAAATATTACCGTTACAAAGAAGAAATTTCGAGCATGAATTTCGTGTATGTAGAAATTTACTGAATAACAATAAAGTAACATTCTATGAAACTTGTAAAATGAAGCAAAGTACTTTCGCAAAATGTCTCACTATGCGACATTTTATGATAGTTGCTACATAACAGTTGCTACAAAGTTGATAAGACCCATCAACTCTGTCTTGAAAACAAATTTTGCTTCTTTCTCTATGCAACGGCAGCTGCGTTTCTGGTTATTGAGTTCCTCATGGTGGTGAAAACTATTTGTGCGAAGGTCAAAAAGTAAAAAAAAAATATTTTCAAAAATTTTATATGTAGCGTTGTGGGCGGCCTTCACGCTCCTGAGCGAGCAAGGCTGATTAATTTACTACTACTACACAATTTGCGCATCTACTTTGCTAGAAGAAGCACGCTGTTAGAATGGGCCTTTTCCGCGTAGATAGTCTGCCCATGCACGCTGGCGTCGGTGAGGCACGCGCCATGATTTTTGGTGGCCAACACGGGACGACAGGTGTGGACCAAGGAACATCTGGTGTTACAAACGTGCAAAATCCCCCCCCCCCATTAAAAGCGCTAATGTAGGCTTCCGCGATTGCCTACTGGCGCGCGGCGGGCCATTTCGGAGGCCAAGGGCCACCAGTTCTGATTTCGATGAGCTACGCCCGCGTTTTTGTATAGTATTTTTCTTTTTTTATTCAAACTTCCGGAAGTCCCTTACCCGTCATTGTTCTCTTCCAGTCCACACTGCAAAAATCTTGACGGCACGGGCGCTTCCCAGGCCCAAGTTTCTCGTACCTAAGCTTTCGCGCTATTTGTGCATCCCAAGGAATGCAGGGTGAGTACAAAACAAAGCAACCAGCTAGACACCGCGCCCTCGGGTCTGGTATGGGGGTTAAACTGGTCGGAGTGTTCTGCCGTTTCGCTCCGTTCGCTGTTCCATTGATGGAGGTCATCCTTGTGCGGCCGCATTCTTTCAGGGAAGTTCTTGGTTTCTCCAACGTACGAAGCGGGGCAGTCGGCACATGCTGTCGGGTACACTACGCTCTGCGCTTTTTTCGCAGGTGCGTGTTCTTTGGGCCAAAGGATGAACCTGCCCATGGCGGTGGATGGCATGTGGGAAACGTTGACCCCCGCCCTTCTATTGCTTTGCTGGCGCCCGCGATGCAGGGAATCAACAAACGTCGCCGTCGTGTCACGCTTTCTCCGTCTTTCCTCCAGAGAACTCTGCGAATAAACGCCTTTGTTTAGCCTTTGGTGCCGAGGTCACGGATTATATTCGCCCTTCCTTCCGCCGCTGCGTGGACGATTAGTCGTTGGACGATCGGCTATTTCGTTGGAGTTTTCTGTTCTTACTCAAAAAAGGTGCATTCGAACTTTTTTATTTTATTTTGTTTACGTACGTGGTTGGTTTCAGGGAAGCTTTCAGTAAGTGGTTTGGGAGGCTGGTGGGGTTCGCTGAAACTCATCTAACCCAGTGCTGCGGAGCACAAAACAAAGCTTAGCCGAGGGTCATGGGAAGGCACGGAGGTAGCGCAGCAAAATGAAAATAGAGGATCCTTTTCCCGATGCAAAAGCCATTGCGGCAACCCTTTCCTTCACCACCATCCCCACTTCCAGTCGTACATTACAACCTCGCCCCTCCCCCCTTCCAGGCGGTTTTACGGAAAAAAACATTGACAACCTTTCCAGGGGGCGCCAACCCGAGGACTCGGCTTGGCGCCCCCTCCCTAGTGGCGCCCGGGGCACTTGTACCCCCTTGCCCCCCCCTAGTTACGCCACTGCCAAAGCGGTGGCCTCTGGCTTCCTGAACGTCTCTTTCAAGTGCTTTTGAAACGTCTTGTGGTGAAGACCTCTGTAAGAGACGTTCATGGCAGCCCAAAAGTCATTAAGAGCTGTTTGCCCCTTGCCTATTTGCTTTATAGCCATTATGGCGCGGACATTTACATCGAAGGCCTGCGTGTCCTTTTTGCGGGGTGATGTCCATAATTTATCGACGGTGCCACAAGAGACGCACACGACTTCAAGTTTTGTTGCAAGTCCAAGCTTGGTGCTCTCTCGGACAGTCATAGCACCTTTCAAACATTCTTTGCACACTGTGCGGCTGAGCACGACGTTAAAGATGTTCATTTGAACGAGCGAAAAATGTTCACCCTCACTTGTCACTGCAGGTGCAAGAGCCAGCTGCATCAGTTGAAATTTCTTTCGCGTCGCCAGCGTAGACTCAAGTTCAGCGCGAACGGCGTCACGACGTTTCGCATTCGCATCGATTTCTTCCTTCGCTAGGAAACACGTCCGCAGATGTAGCGACGGTCCACTCACGCTCGATGGCGGCACCGATTCAGACGAAGTGCTGGGTCCGGCGATATCAGAAGCACTCGGTGTCACGCTCGATGGCACCGATTCAGACAAAGTGCTGGGTCCGGCGATATCAGAAGCACTCGGTGTCACACTGGATGGCATCGATTCGGAGCACGTGTTGAGCCCGGCGATCTCGGAAACACTCGATGCATTTGCGGCTCCAGCCACACACGATGTGTCGGATTCTCGACTGGCGACAGCCGACAACACAGTTCCGTCGCTGCAAGCGTCTACGCAGTCGGCACCCGCAGCAGAATAGCGGAATTTCGATGATCGTACAAGCCGCATAGCGCGCCTCCGCGAACCGGACTTCCGCACTGACTTCGGCTTCGTTGCCGGCATCGCCCGCAACAACAAAGACGAAAGGCACAGAACTAGTGCAAAAAGAAAAAAAAAACGAGAGAAAATGATCGAAAAGATTGCACAAGGCGAAGAGCTGCTCGTAAGCAGACGTCTGTCGAGGCGGACGGAGCAGAGAGCAACAACGAAGCGAGCGCGCTGGACGCGCCATCGAGAGGAGCGACTGCCCCCGCTGCTGCACAGCAGCCAACGGCGGGCACGCTTTCTCCCGTGAGATATGAATGCGCTGCTCTAGCCAATCAGCGCTCCGCATCGCATCGCGGGAAAACGCCAATAACGTCTCAACTGTGCTGCCGACGCCATTTTGCAAGGCGGCGAACGAGAAAGAATTCACGGTCAAAACAACACCAAGATGGCGCGGGACGACCGCATGGTCCGGGAATAGCGCGCGCGCGAAGTTTGGTTTGATTTCGGGATTTGCGCCTGTTTTGGACGCCGCGGCGGACTCGAAAATAGTATTTTTTTTTGCACTTTGCGGTTGAATTATGTGCTGATAATTACAGAATAGGTAGTTTATGAGACATACAACCCAAAAATGTGGTTTTTCAAAAACAGACTTTTTTGCGATTTTTCGGTTTTCAAGGGCCGCGTCCCCCCTTAATCCTGCCTGTCGGTAAGGACAGAACCTATACAGGTGATCTGCTTCCCCACAATGGAAACACAAAGGCCTGCGCTCATGGTCACGCCAGATGTCACTTTTCCAGGGCCTTTGATCCACGTAGCGAGCTACACCACGGGCTCGTGGCAGGTAGGTAGCCGTCGATTCCAGTGGACGAGGTGCGCTGCGTACCGTCTGTGGGCAAGGAGAGGCCATCGCAACTGCTGCATTGGTGTGTGCCGCGGGTTGTCTGAGTATTTCAGAGTACATTGGGATGCGTTGGATCGGCTGTGGCGCACGCTCCGGCTCACGTATCATCTGCCTCAATTCATCTCGTACTACGTCGACGACAGACAGTGTTGCTGTAGTGTGAGGTGCTTGCAACTTGCTGAGCTCTTCCCTGATCACTGACCTGATGAGTTCTCGCAGGGTGTCCATGTCACTTCGCTGGCCTCCAGAGAAGACATTGGCAGGTGCGTAGTTTATGTCTCGATTGTACTGTCGAGCGCGCTGTTCTAGCGTTTTCTCGATGGCTGTCGCTTCTGTATGAAACTTCGCAACTGTTTGTGGTGCGTTGCGGATGAGAACAGCGAATAGCTCTTACTTCACCCCACGCATGAGGTGGCGCAGCTTGTTGTCTTCAGTCATATGGGAACCTTCGCGCTTGAACAGGCAGATCATGTCCTCGATATACATTGCGACACTTTCGTTGGCGAGTTGGTTTCTGGATTCGAGTGCAGCCTGCGCCTTTTCTTTGCGATCCGCGCCCATAAGTCGCCAGAGCTTGTCGCCGAAATTCATCCCAGGTCGTAAAGGAGGTTTCATGGTTCCCATACCACGTCTTTGCGAAGTCCTCCAAAGCAAAGTATACGCGGCGGAGCTTCTCTCTCTCGTCCCAACCGTTCAAACTTGCCACTCTCTCAAAGAGGTTCAGCCAATCTTCTACGTCTTCATACGAGTCGCCATGAAATACTGGTGGCTGGTGAGGCTGATTTATCACCACTTGGGCCAGTGTTACATGACTTGTCATGATGGCGGCATCCATTGACTGAGTTCCCCTTGGCGTGAAGTGGAGTCGACTGAATTCTGGTGAATCACCTTGAAGACGGCGACTGGTCCTCTGATGCGCAGGTGTCAGCTCCCGAGGATCAACTCGCTGGTGGTCGGGGCTACGCTGTTTTGCGTTCGTAGGGCTTTGGTTCATTACCCAGCACCTCCACCAGAAATGTAACGATGTTGAAGGACTCGGGGTGTAATAAAACGTATTTATTAAAGGGCGAACCTGTGCCCACAACTCAAAGGGACTATGGTCGTAGCACGTTACAGCAGAACACCAAAGATGTCTCTTTCTTCTACTTCTTCAAGAAGAGTCCCAAGCGCGTGGCGCACATCAGCCGGGGCCAGCTGGGTTCTCGTGCTATCATCATCGTCTCTGCGCAACACTAGACAACACTCTGCGCAACACTAGGCATGTATGTCCCTGTGCGCGTGGTAATAGGCACGTTGTTTGAATGCAGGCACTATGTCGCGGCAATATTGCCCCTGGGGTTTGACTGTATGTAGACAACAAATGGTTCACACCAGCAGATAAGAAAAAAAGAAAATCAATAGCAGCTTTATTCGCTCTACGTACGCCTATACACAATGTTGCACAGAAAAGTCGCTACCAGCGTTGTTGCGGATTACACTCGTGGTTTGGTATTGCGAACCATTTTATGGACAAGCTGAATTTGCGCTACCACGTAAAGCCGTGTGATTAGATGACTGTCCCCTATAGCAGGTGGGCAAGCTCAGCGGAGACTCCCATCAGTTACTGAATGGCAAGCCAGAACTGCTGTTAGCAAAGTGTCTACAGAACTGTCCTGTTAAGCAGCCAAAACAAGCTTTAATAAGTTCTTCAGAAGTAGACTAATTTAGTTTGGGACAATACTTTTGATATAAAAACAAACATTGAATTAAAATAAAATTGAGCACATTTCAAAAATTTTCTAAGCAGTCCTTTTTGTGCATACACCTTTGCTACTAGACTGTGGTGGTCTAGTCGGATACAATTTTTGCGGCAGTATCTTGTATGTGTATCTCCAATACTTCTAGCTTGAGCATTTTGTATCGTATCACGATACCATTTCAAAGTTTTTTTTTCCCAGCCCTGTTCGATGGTGTCCTTTAAAAATTCAACGACTATCAAGGAAACCATTCCACGAACATATTTTACATTAAAAATCCGGATTTGTTCAGTTTGTAGAAGCAGCCCGAGGATGGCAACGCTCACCTGCATGTTGTGTTCAGCAATGAACTGCGGCTTGCCCTCCTGGAGAATGCGCAAGAACACCCGCATGGCATGGTCCAGGAACGTTGGGTAGTGCACCGATGTGACAATGGTCTGCGATACAGAAGGTTCACAACAGCACTGTCAGATGAAATTCCCGTGAGAATGTGCCTCACCTGCACTAGGGCCACTCATCACTTGCCCTTAATTTCCGTCTTCAGTTTTGTTTGGGTGGATTAATGACAGCAGCGATATGTGCTAGAGAAGCAGAGTTCAGGCACGTTGGCGAGGATGTCTATCGCTCGGAAAATGTTTTCCTGATTGAGGCACAAGTGAGAAGATCATTCATCACATAGGAGACAATAAGCATGCTTTTGTCCCATTAAAAAACAACAAACAAAAAATATAGCAAAAAAAAAGGGGTGTGCGAGGGATAGCGGCTAGGAGTGGCCGAACACACGAGGGTAGAGTTTTTCACTAAGGTGAGGGTCTCAAAGGATCAACACAACTAGCAGAATCTATTTCAGTCAAAACAACTCCCAAGTGTCTTCCTCAGACACACGTGAACGGATGGGACGGCGCAACTGGCTGCCGCAAAAGCGCAGGTCAAAGCTTTGCTCACTGCTAGATACTTTTGACATGAATGCCAAAACGTGTTTGGCCCCTTTTTATTGCAATTGCAATTATATGGACAGTCCAGGCTGTTTTTCTGCCTTCGCCACCGCCGCCATCCTTCACTGTATATGTATACGTATCTATATATGTGACGTATGAAGCAATTGCTGGTAGAGGTCGAGAAGAAAGAAGTGACAATAGAATAAACATGGCGTATGAGCCAGGCCACGTCTGCCACTCATCATAGCGTCACACGAGTCGACAGGATTGAGACCTACCAGCCCCTTTATCAGTCGCACATCATCGACAAGGTTCTCCGCAAGACACCCTGACCATGAATAAACTACCGAACAAGCACCTAGCAGTACACATTGACGAGCATCATGACGGAATCATCAACTGACCTTCCCATCTCCAAGTACACCGGAGCAGCAGACGATGGACCTGTACAGGACTGGTTCGACCTGTTCGAGCTCCACGCTACCGCTGCATCAAGGTCGGAACGGGAGATGGTCGCCAACTTTACCGACTACGCTACCAATGATGCATTCAAATTTTACCTCACCCACATATTCGAAAGCGACGAATCGTGGCAAAAAATCAAAGAATGATCATTCCATTTAAAGATTACGATAAAGATTCACTTAAAACCCATGATCTGAAGGCAATCGATCTCAGTTGTCACAACCATCAGCCGTTTTCAAGCACTAAAACAGCCAAATCGAGTCGGCCATTCCCATTCTGACAAGACCAATTCAAAGATCCGCTCTCTGAAAGACATCAAGATCTATTTCCACGAAGAGTTAATCTTCCCCCGTGTTTTGCTACGCCACGAAAATTGGCTTCTACATCATTACTGCACCATAGGACTCGTGTTACCCGACCATACAGTGCACTGCACTCCCCGCATCGTACACTTGGCCCACCACCTAGTTTTCCGTCGCTTGGCTTGTCAGTTACAACGCCCACCTCACGCCTCACACGCTCGCTACGGTTGGTATAGACCTGAGGAACTCCGAAAATACTCAGCCAAGCCCAGGGTCTACCGTCCATATTCGTGCATCAGAACAGCCAAGCTCCAAGGTTGCGCAGACAGAGAAACAATCCCAAGCAAAATCTGATCAAATCAAGCATTTGTCAGTGTCGCCGTCAAGTTCCCAGCCACCTGAGAGTCCAACAAACACAGTAGGCTCGGAAGAATCAACTTTCAAGCACTGCCCTGTATCAGAAGCGTCTATTAAGAACGGCATTGCAAGAGCCTCCAAAGGCCTTCCAGTCAATTCTAGTGCACCACCTTCATTTTCTTTAGAGAATCACGACAACCCAACGATTACCAACTATCTACTAGTCACATTAACCATGAAGAAAAAGCAGGCTCGCGTTACTAAAGGAGTACCACTTCGTAAGATTCCGCAACATGAGCAGTGCCATCAAGAACTAAAAGAACTCCGGAAACTACGGCAGTTGCATCAAGCACAACGACGAACTAAAATGAGATCACAAGCAGATTTGAGGCTTAAGGATGCTCGTCAGAAACGACACCAACTAAAGGAAAGACCAAGTCAACATTTGAGCCATATTCGTAGAAGGAAACGTCAAGGACATCCAGATATCGAGGCATTCATGGACAATCCTACCGATGGAGATACCGCCACAAAAACCACGAAAGAGACTGAACGCTACCGTTTGCAAAATGCAGGTACACAGACATCGTATCATCAACTTCAGTTTCACAAAGGCAAGCTGGAAGCAATGCTTTTGTCTCAGCTACGACAAAGAATACAGCCCCCATGACAGAAAACTCGGCGCCTACGACGTCCGACCTTCAAATTCTACGAGGACGTCCAGCCTCGTTGGTTCTTCACAGCTGCTGAAGCGGTGTCATGGTCAGTGCAGTTGTGCAGGACGTGGTTATCTTCTCCAGAATGCCACAGTCAGCCTCGCCCACCAGAACCCCTGCGTAAACGGACTGCTGCACTATCTCCTGAAGTCTTGGAAAGTTTACGGAACTCCCCTGAAGCATAGAACCAATTATGAATTTTGACATTTGTGACTTTTTAATCTCTCCTTGTTTACTACTTCTTGTTCGTAATCTATGCCTTCTTTCGGGGGGAGGCAGAATCGTGACGTATGAAGCAATGGTTGGTAGAGGTCGAGAAGGAAGAAGTGACAATTAAATAAACATGGCGTATGAGCCAGGCCACGTCTGCCACTCATCATAGCGTCACATATATATGAACACTCAAAGAAAAAAAGCCGCCCGCGCACGGCGCCAAGCTCGTCGCGATGCGCCCACGTGTGCTTATCTCTCACGTGTACTTTTCCCCATGGATGGATGCCTGTGCGTGCACGCTTACCCTTTGGTGGGGGAATCGTGTGCCTTCGGCTCACGAAAGCATCAGTTGCCAGGCCCACAAAGGCCATTTCAGTCTCTGCACAGGCCCCTTTTGCGAAGCAGCATACTTTTCAAACACAGCGAGGTATAACTGGGACACTTGTTTGTTTGTACTCATATGTACCTGTAATTACGTATCGAGCATCGTTTTTGTTTAAACAGCACGTTACGTGTCGAGCGGTTGTAGGGTCTCAAATTGGAAGCTCCCTTCTTTCGCCAGTTCGAGACCCCACACTGGCTGCCCAACGTGGAGCTCTTGGAGTATCGGACGACAGTTTTTGCGGTTCGGTACAAGCTTTTCTTAGAGCCGGAGTAGAGCAGGCCTAGAAGGACTTCTTTGCTAGCGTAGGTGATGTGCTTTGTTGAGAGCGAGGAGATTGGTATTTGTGACGTGCTTAAATTTGTCGGCAGGTTGAGTTTTTCTTTTTTTATTTGCTTTCAAGTGATGTTCTTTTTTTGTTGGTGTTAGTTTTCAAAACCGTTGTTGAATTGGAACGAGAGCCACGCGGTCTGCATCCTGGGGTGAGCAAGGCCTAGAGCACGTGGTTTGTAGGCCAGGCCCGAAGCGAGTGAGTACAGAAGCCTCGTGGGTGGTCTGATTTTCTGTAAATAGCTTTTTCTAACTCTTTGAACTCGGGAAGTCGGACGTCGTTGCTGTATGGTATTGCGGCTAGACACCGGGGGTGAATGCGGATTGCTCGGTGAGCTGCTGTGTGCGGCGAGCGATAGGGCCACCTCACAGAGTGGATGTCTCCTCACGGCTGCCTCTTCTACACTAAGCTGGGTGCTGGGTGAATGCCGGTTGTTGTCGAGCGACTCATTAGGCCTAAGGAACTACACACCCGCCTGTCGCCTGTGGCACAACTAGGTGGATCGTGGCGTTGAGGTGTTGCGCTCTGCTTCCCTCACTTTTTTTTAATCTTGCAATGCACGAATTAGGAAAAGTGACCTCATGGGGATGAGGGATGTCATCCACGGCCGGCTGTCTTCTGCACAGTGTCAGCGTCGCTGGCCAGAAATGCGGTTGCGAGGTCGGGCGATGGAGATGCCTGGGACCTGCGCAACTGCCTGCAGTCCGGTGCCCTCGTGAGTGCTGGTCGCAACTGGAAGACGTGTCGGCGCTAGCGACGGTTCGTCGCGCCGACGGCAACGTTGCTGTTGCGGGGCTGGTACTGAGGTGAAGTCGAGCCGGACAGTGCAGCAGTGTCGACCAGCGGCGGTGTCGTGGCGCAGGGACATTATGGACATGTGATGTCATTTTTTTGTTAAAGCTTGTGTAGCTGATTTCTTCGTTTTCGGGGTATGGTTTCCTTTAAGTTTGGGGGAATGTGGGGCTGCTGACACCCCCTGTAAAGTTGTTTGCGCCGTGTGGCCCATGTGTCTCGCCCAAAAGCCGCATTTCGGGTGACATCTATCAGGTAGTAGGTGGCGTTGACTACCACTGTCATCATCATCATAGTTGTGAGAGTGGTACCGCTGGTGGTGACCCCTGGCGGAAATCAAGCCTTGGTGGCGGGCGAGAGTTGAGCGAGCCTCTTCTGCGCGTGGCGGTTGCCGCGAACGGTTGTCTCTAGCGTGGGTCCTCGACGCGTAGCACCGCAGGCCTGCGCGCCGGGGGCCCTCGTGGTAAGTCAAAAGTTGGCGACGCTGATTTGGGTGTGTTAGTGTGTCGTGTTATTGTGTAACGACATCCTAGCATATTAATTACGACTGATGTAATGATTTGGCAGACGATATCGTTATAAATTAGCTAAATAAATGAGTATTGTTCTTTGGTTTGTATCGACCGTGTCTACTGTGTCTGTTCACTTCAAAAGCGTGGCGTGGCGCACGCTCCCCAATTCGAGACACCACACGGTAAACACTGTTCGCTCTCGTCCTGCGAGTATCACTTTCGTGCGTCATTTGTGTGTGAACAGCGCACTGCACGTTTCGATCTGCTTGCCATTCGCAGCGTTACATTCCAAGTTGTTGCTGTCACATTTTTTGTTCGGCTTTGCGGCGAAACTATTTGTTTTTTACGTATTTACTGCATTTAACCTACCGCTGCGTGCGCTCGGAGCTCGTAGATCGCTATCGCGTCGCTGCGACTGCGGTTTTGTGCGCGGCAGTAGCGGCAAACGGTAGTTCATTTTACAATCCCAATTGTTCTTGGCTGCGCACGCGCCTTCAAAACTAAGTCGTTTTATGACATCTATGACAGCATATGCCGCAGGGTGGTCTGGAGAGTTCACGGAAAGCAGCGTTGCTTTGATGCGGAAAGCAGCGTCTTTGACTGGTTGAGCGCACACTCTTGGGGTCCTCTCAGTTACGTCGTCGCCATAAATGATCGTGTTAAGAGCGACCGCGGTTTCCTCCTCAGTGGTTATGGCAACGACAATCGCACAAACTGTAGTGCGCCGGTCGCACACGTACGTCCAAAGCTTCGAGTACGCTGCTCTCGGCCTTCGTTTCACGGTTTTCGTACTAAAGTTCGTATCACCCGTCACGATTAGGAAATGTGTTCGGAATATTCGACTTAAGACCCAATGAACATAGTAAAATTTGGCTGAAGAATTTAAGAATTCGTATCTGCCACGGTTTCGTATAACTGAGATTATACTGCACGTTTACATGAATGGCTTTTAAACTCATTTATAATAAAATGTGGTAGGTTGGAAAAGCCTGGAACGAATTTAGCTGCTTTTTTGTCAATGCGGCCAGATCAGGACAGAAATTTTGATTTCCGTGAGATTTTCATGACAATCGTACAACCCGAAAAAACAGTCAAAATCCGGGAGTCTCCCGGCCGATCCGGGAGACTTGGCAGCTATGCTAATCTTATATAGTACTAATGTTGTTGCCATTGCTTTGCCCTTGCAGTGAAGCTGCGACTTATAGAGCAAAGATGTGCAAGGCTAGGCTGTGGACAAATGCGACAGTGCATGCGAAACACCTCAGGCACAACGCACTTGAGCAGTGGAGGCACAAGCGAGAGATAGCTGGTTTACAGATCTCGCATCTACTTACACCGGGACACATGTAGGCAGAGTGACTGCAACAACAGAGCTAATAGAAAAGGGGCATGTGATTGGTTGTGCCAGTTCCGACGCTATTTTACATCACATTGAGCGCATGCGCATCTGGGGCAGCAAAATGCGATGGTCAACAGCAAAGATGTGACCAACAATTCAGATCAACACACGGACTGCACACTGCGACTTTACTAGCCTTTTGTAGAGAGTGCTTAGGCGGCGATTTTTTTTTTATGGTATAGACAAAAAATTGTCACGGTCTTGCAAGTCGTTACCATGACTTGGGCAAGCTTACTTTGTTATGCTAATGAGCGTAAACATAGAGCAGAACAAGTATGCAGTACTTTCTTTTCACTAAAACTTCTTACGAAGTGCCAAGTCTTTGTAACAGGCAGACTCACCTCCAACTCTTCGCTCAGTTCTTGAACAGCTTTGAGCTTGCTTTCATCCTCTGCAACAAATAAGGTGCAAGCTGCAAGTGAGCCTTCACACTGTTTATAGACCAAAGACAAATAAAGGCACATGTAAGCAATTTTGCTCAAAATTCCGCTTCAAAAAGCAATGCTGCTCTATACTCGAAATAGAAGACATGCCCGAAAACAAAGCACTCTGTGAACAGTCCTCATCATGCTAAAGTAATGCTTACATATGCAATGGTCAATTTCAATCCAATATGCAAAAAGAAAGAGTCCCCACATGTCTTCGCAATTGCCACGTCTCAAATTGCATTGGTCAACCTTCATGTGGTGTGAACAAAACACAAGTCAGAGCACTATCGATACATGAGCACACTGTAAAACCATATGCACATTACATTTTCACCGAAAATGTGCAGGCAGAATCTCCAGTTCTACAACCTACACTGACACTACAGAAGGCATTTTTTATGAGCAGAAAACAGCACATTACTTTTTTTTAACATGAAAGTGTTTTATGCCGGAGTCCACCGAAATTTCAGTGACTTACATCACAGAAATGATGTCGAAAAATACACATGATCAGATGACAAAGAAAAAAAGTTCCGTCAACGGGAGTCGAACCCATCCTCTCTTGGCTGGCGACAATAGCTGCCAGGCACGCTATCTACTGCACCACAGCTACATACTTCATAGGCTTTAAAAACGCAACTATTATATCAACCCTCTCACAGTGCTCTTAATAAAGTGCATCATGACAGTCACATCCACAATTAGTTCTTCCAATGCGTCATTTCTATACATTCATCCGATTCCGCGCATTTCGAACAGGACAAATACAATTTTGTCAACACCTTAATGCCCTACCAGGTGATAACCTGACCCAAAGCATCCGCATTGCTCATAGCATCTATCAATACCAAGAATATCTCTGCAATGTTTAGAGCGACGTAGCTGCTTCGCCTAGATGTAACTTTGCCTTCCCCGCTCATGCTCGCCCTGTGCAAAATCGTGGCCTGCCAACAAGGAACACAACACACATTGCATTTCCCTCTAACCTTGGCCCAAGTTTCGTACACAATCTGTCACGCTCTTCGGGTGGTCACACTTCTTCCTTTCGTCCCAATCTCACCGATGACTACTACACCTACCACATGCATCCATGACCCCAAGGGCACGTTTGATTATTAATGATGGGCGTCAGTCATGGAGATGTATCACTAAGCATCAGCGTGGTGAATTTAAATTAAATGGTGTTTTAGCTGTCGAACACCAACAAACATTGCATGAGCTCTCTTATATCATTGAACAATAAACATTAAACTACTTCTATAAGGAGACGTTTTACTTTTGTGTTATACTGATTTTCATGACAGAGACATGGCCGCTCAATCTCTCACTCTGGTGCGGCCCGCCGAATGCTCCTCTTCATCTGTGAGAGCGCTAGTTGTGGTTCCACCCGCCGCATCGGCTGTGGCGCTGGCTATTGGCGACACAGGTGTTTCTCCCAAAGCACTCTTCAGCTACAGTGAGCTATCTGTGCCGGTGGTTTCACCTGGTTCTTATCAATGCTTTGACATGCTCACGTGAACAGGTCACATTACTTTAGCTGGATTGGAGGCCGATGACAGAACGACATATTATCGCAAGCAATAGAACGAACCCAAAAAACAAGACAAGTCCGTGTACTATGCGATGACACGGCACGTTACTACAGCCTCAAAGCTTTTCGAACATTATAGACATGGTTTACGCTGAGCGTAGTGTAATAGGGCGATAAAAAAGCTTGAGGAAACGAATGTGGCATTGCCCCCCTCCAAACAATCGCCCCGATGCTTTATTAGAGATGAAGGTACAATAATAAAAACAATAAACAATAAGTACAAGCGATAAAGCACTGCAACAACAAAATACGGTGTGGTCGGCAGTGTACAATGAAACTACCCTCTGGTTCGATACGGTGCTCTGCGACGGACGTGCGCCTGAAAAGGTTGGAGAGGACGTCAAAAGAAGCACTGTGTTTTCGAAACAGCGCCAAAAGATTCCTCCTTTTGCGCCGCAGAGAGATAAGTATTTATGGTAGCAATTAAAGCAGTGGTCATCGCATGGTCTTCTTTTGCAACAGGTGACACTGCTGCATTTTTATGAAGGGGCATGAGGGCAAGAGGTTCGGTGTCAGCAAAGCAGGCCAACCGGGTACCTTGAGGGAGAAGTGGTAAGCATGTAAAGTGTGGGGATACTGACGCTCTCCTGTAAAGTTGTTTGCACCGCGCGACACACGTGTCCGCACAGAAGTCGTAATTCGGGGTCACGGCTATTGAGCGATAGGTGGCGTTATGTACGCGAGCGGTGATCACCACTATCTTCTTCATCATGGTTGTTAGAGCGGTAGCGCCGGCAGTGACCCCTGGTAGCAGGCAAGTCTTGGTGACAGCGCACAAGAAATAAGCTGGTCTCTTCGGCTGGTGGCGTTTGGCGTGAACGGTTGCTCTCGCAGTGAATCTGCCGTGGACAACACCGCGGGCCTCCCTCAAAAACCAGCAATATTTATAACCAAGGGGCCACGCAGTCACTCTACCTACCCAGAGCAAAATTCCACCGCCCGCAGTAGGCCCACATGGTGGGTGAAGCGTTGGCGACGCCGCCTTTTTGTGTGCTCGTGTTTGTCACGTTTTGTCGTGTTGCTTAATATTGTGTAAAGATGTTTTAACGTGTTGATCACAATATGTTATAATAAGTCGGCTGACGATATCGTCGTACTAAATTAGTTAAATAAATGTGTGTTTGGTTTGTTCCGACTGTGTCTCCTGTGTCCGTTCACTCCAAGAGTGTGGTGGCAATTACCACCTCAAGACCCCACAAGGGTTACGAGCAGTGACCAACGCTCGGTTGTCTCTAAACCTAACCAAGCTAGGAGCTATAACGATCCCACCATATATCGAGCGATCACATGGACAAGAAACACATCCCCGTTAATGACTGTATCGAACGTTAACGTCAAGACATTCTTGTTGTCAGGTGAAATGGGACAATTGGCTGCCATGACAAAATGCATTTGGCAAGTACAGTCATGAGTAGAAAATTCCGTAGACGTCATATTAACTACTCGATGATGGCAAGATATTACGACCAACGCTGACGAAAGGAAGTCCCATCTCAATATAAGTGCGTGTAGACATGACGACAGCACTAGAAACAGAATATGATGAAGGATGCCATTGATAAGAACTCTCGCACACACCGACAGGCCGGACAAGTACTGCATTGGCACATCGAAGAGGACGTCCAGTATACGGAGTCTTCACTTTGCGCAACCGAGAACACCGTTCAGTACTATTGACGGAAAACGCCACACCTGTGTCTACCAATGCTGCTGTCCATACACCTTGAATACATACTAACAGAACATTTGAGGGCCGCTGCAAAGGAGTTTAGCTTGTCCCAAAACATCCAGCTTTTCCTCCCAAAGCTGCACTTCTTAGTTTTCCGAGCGGTAACCCGGGGTCAAGATAGCTGGTCATAGAGGCGAAGAGGAGCGGCGCATCGGTGACGGAGAGCGGCGACGCGGGAAACGAGGATTGCCTCCTTCGAAGCTCTGCGGGGATGGCGAGCACTGTTCGTACCATCGGTAGGGTCGACTGCTTCGTGATATCGAACAAGGCTACTCGTCTCTTTCATAGTAGTCATAACCCCACCTTTCATCCTATTGGCGGCGTTGGCAAAAGCGGGAGATATGACCACAGATTCCACAATAATAGCATACAGGCCGGGGTGGCCGCCAGGAGTTTGGAGGTGCAAGCGACGATCGTCGTGAGAGAGCAGTCATCGACCCATAAATCGGAGACGTGCGGGGTGGTGTCTGAGAAGAAGTCGCCAGCGCCGCAACCTGTGCATAAGTTTGGTGGGGTGGTGCCCGAGAAGAAGGCGCCAGCACGGCAACCTGTGCATAAGTTGCCTCCGTACAGGGTCATGCCTGGAGACTTAGGTAGACCTCATGGCAACAAGTTCTTCTCTGATGATGTTGCGGAGGCTGCTGCCAGGCGACGGCATGCAGAGCTGAAGAGGGGAAGGCATAGCTTGTGCTTGCAGTTCCTCTCGTATGATGGCGCGGATTAATACACGTAGTCGCTGTCAGAGGGTGCGCTCAGGTGAAACGTCTCAGGTTGCAGAAGTACCAGGTGGAGCTCATCAAGGCGCTGACATATTGCGACAATTTGGGAGACAGTAGCGGAATTCTGTACCACAAGCACGTTGAATGCCGCAGCACCAATGTCTTTGAGGAGATGGCGCACCTTGTCAGTCTCCATCATTGAGTTGTTCACTCGACGACAAAGGGTGAGGACATCTTTAATATAAGACGTGTATGACTTACTATTCTGCAGGACACGCTCCGCTAGCTTCTTCTTCGCAATGTTTGAGCGAATGAAAGTGTTCACGAAAATCTGCAGCTGGCGTTTAAATGAGGCCCAATCCAGAAAGTCCAGTTCATGATTGAAGAACCAAGTTTTTGCGACATCGGCCAGGTAAAAGGAGAAGTGCGTGAACTTCACATATTTATCCAAATGATTGAGGGCACCACGCCACTCCTGCAACCAGTCATCGACGTCGTCACCACGAAGGCCGGCAAATACCAGGGGATCCTTCTGCGGCGTGGTGATTAAGCAGGAAGGAGGTGCTGTCGGGACAGACGTCGTGGGCGCTGCTGCAGAAGCGCCCATGTCTTGTGACATTGCCGTGGTTGGTTTGGGCAAACGGCGACCGGAACAGAGCTCCAGGGCTGTATTGGAGTTAAAGGCACAAAGGCAACGGTAGAGAGAGAGGACTAGGTGACTGGACAGCACAATCCACCACTCGAGAGACAATGTTCAAACCTCCAAAACTCTTCTTTATTCACACTTGAGCCAAAGCCCCTCTGCCTAGACCCAAACCGTGATGATGAGTATTTACAGGTGAGAAGGCGAATAATATTGATACATAACAGTCGCTAAACACGGCTCCATGAAAGAGGAGAACGAAGTGAGTTTTCGTTTGATACTGGACTGGCGCCATCTTGGTCGTCGAGTTCTGTGCATTGTAAATAGATTATTAAAGAAGTTACTCGTAACAATATGAATAGTTCTAACAGTGTGCATAGTACTCACAGAAGATTTAACATGGAGAGAATTGAACACTCTCTAAGGAATGGAACAAGCATCAAAGTGGTGAAGAGGGAAGTTGGGATAGGCAAAAACCAGACGTACGCACTGAGGGACAAGAAAGGCAAAGTAACTACAAATATGAATAGGGTAGTTAAAATAGCAAAGAAGTTTTACAGAGATCTGTACAGTATACGGAACAACCGCGACTATAATGTGAGAACTAGCACTAACCCGCCCCGCCGCGGTGGTCTAGTGGCTAAGGTACTCGGCTGCTGACCCGCAGGGCGCGGGTTCGAATCCCGGCTGCGGCGGCTGCATTTCCGATGGAGGCGGAAATGTAGGCCCGTGTGCTCAGATTTGGGTGCACGTTAAAGAACCCCAGGTGGTCTAAATTTCCGGAGCCCTCCACTACGGCGTCTCTCATAATCATATAGTGGTTTTGGGACGTTAAACCCCACATATCAACTAGCACTAACCCAGATTACATCCCACCAGTACACCAGTTACAAATGACAGAAGAAGTCAGAAAAGCCTTGGAGGGAATGCAAAGATTCAAAGCCGCTGGTGAGGATCAGGTAACATCAGATCTGCTGAAAGATAGAGGACAGATTATGTTAGAAACTAGCCACACCGTTTACGAGGTGTCTCCTGATGGGAAGAGTACCAGAATCTTGGAAGAATGCTAACATCATCTTAATACATAATAAAGGAGATGACAAGGACTTGAAGAATTACAGGCCGATAAGCTTGCTCTCCGTAGTATACAAGGTATTTACAAAGGTAAGTGCTAACAGAATTAAGACAACATTAGAATTCAATCAACCAAAGGAATAAACAGGATTCGAACAGGCTACTCAACAATCGACCACATTCATACTATCAATCAGGTAATAGAGATATGCTCAAAATTTAGCCAACCACTATGAATAGGCTTCATAGATTCAAAAGGCGTTTGATTCAGTAGAAATATCAGCAGTCATGCAGGCACTGCAAAATTAGGACGTCGTCGAAGCATATATAAACACCTTGGAAGAAATCTACAGAGTGTCTCAACTGGAGAGCGCAAATACTCCCGATAATTCCTGCCATCAAAACAACCAGCAAAATCTATTTCTGTCAAAAACAACTCGCATATGTCTTCCTGAGACACACGTGAACGGATGGGACGGCGCAGCTGCCTGTCGCAAAAGTGCCGGTCAAAGCTTTGTTTTCTACTAGACTCTTTGTACAGGAACGTCACAACACTTCTAGCCTTTTTCTAGGTCTTTACTGCCTTTAATCTACCACTACGTAAGCCACGTGCCCTTGGAGCTCGTAAATTGCTATCCCGTCGTCGTGAACGCGGTTTTGAGAGCCGCGGTTGCAGCGAACGGTAGTTCACTTTTCAATGGGCGTGTGGTGGCTGCGCACGTGCCTTCAAAACGAAGTCGTTTGTGGAAAGCAGAGTCACTTTGACTGGTCAAGCGTTAGACGCGTGCACACTTTCGGAGTTCTGCCAGTTGTAGTGACCTCGCTACTCACCTTAGTGGATGATCGCAGGTTCAGGCTTAGCGAGCCACAGGGCCACATCTCCATCCCCTGCTCACGTGTAGCGCACCGATCCTTATGCGTTCAACTAACAAAGCGTTTAGCGCGGCACGGCAAAACAGACAGTGTTCGATTAACAGCAATACACAAACACTTTATTGCCTTTGGCGGCACCCCCCACGCAGACGATCACGATAAGGGGAAATCGCGAGCACGTTGCAGATGGCAATAGCGAGCTTTGACACGCGCGATCGGGAAAAGGTCTCTTGCGGCTATGCTGCGCACTCTCACGATGACCAGTGGGCATGGTCTCGATGAGTTAGGGCAAACCTTGTACGCGTAGGCCTATGGCAAACGCGGCTAGGCGTGGTGCGAAAACTTCAAGCACTAGGCACCGCTGTTGGCTTAGCGTACGGTATCAAAGCTAACACTCAAGTAAACACGCCCGCAGGGGATGCCTTAGCACCCAGGCAGACTACAGTTCAGAGATTCCCAAAGGGAACGCGGACGAAGGAAAACCACGTGCTTATCGGGCGCTGGCCAAGAGAGAAGAGACCCCTTCCGCGCGAACGTGACTCGCCTCGCCGACTCTCGCAACCCCCGAGAACATGCGCCGTGCCCACGTGTGGCACCCTCTATTGCCACGCGCCGATGGCACCCCGCGTCGTTACCAGCACAGGAAAGAAAAAGAAGAGCGGCCATACGGGGAAACGCCCTCGAAATGGTCGCGAGCGCGCCTCGGATCCCCACACAGTAACATCGTCTCCATACATAATCGTGTAAAGAACAACTGCAGTTTCATCCACAGCAATTGTGGCAATGAAAACCACACACACTGTGGAAGACAGTGCATGCGCTGGTCGCACCCACATTTTGAAAGCTTGGAGCAGCTGCCCTCGGCCTTCGTTCGTCAGGTTCGGTACTAAAGTTCATATCACTCGCCCTGATTAGGAAAAGTGTTCGGAACATTCTAATTTCAGCCCAATGGACACAGTTAAATTCGGCTGGGCAACGTTACAAATTAGTATTTGCCGTGGTTTCGCAATACTGAGATTCTACTGTACCTTTAGATGATTCGTTTATAATAAAATGCGGTGGGTTCACAAAAAGCCTGGAGTGGCTTGACTTGAATTTTGCCAATGCGGCCAGATCATGCACAGAAATTTCAAATTCCGAGAGATCTTCATAACCGTACAAACAGAAGAAACGATCTAAATCCGGTAGTCTCCCGGACAGTTCGTCTGGATTTTGTATTAGAAGGCCAGCTACCTAAATGTGGCTCGATGGTGTGAAGTTTGTTGTTAGTTTGAACATGAGGTGGCCAGGTTCCCCTCAAGCTGCTCAATGCAGCTTTTTTGCCTGGTCATCCTCGCAACTTTGTTGTTGTGAATAAACAAACAATTCAATTCAATTCAACATCCTACGAGTGTTGCCAGTAGCTTCGGAGAGTATTGCAAGGATAGGGCTTCACATCCATTACGGGAACCATTAGTGAGGAGAGTGAGAAGTGCCCGTCTTTTCTAGAAACCGATGTTGCAAGCTGGTCAGCCAGCACATCGCCTTCGATTTCCCGGTACCCCCCGTACCCAAAAAACCACGACGTGCTCTTCAGCCGCATACATGGCACACAAGAGAGTACAGCGAAATTATAACCAAATTTTTGTGAATCTTAGAAGTTTTTAAAGCCTTGGCCACGCTCAACGAGTCGATGTATATCATTGCTTTAGATAATTTATATTCATCTATATTGTCACGCGCTAAGAGCTCGAAGGAACGTATAAAGGGACGCGACTGTCAAAAATCTCAGAGACAAAGAAGGACGTCTCCACTGGCACGGGTTGCTCGTCTTCGTCTTCCTCGTTCACAGGCACAGAACTGACCCACTGCTCACTGGCACAGAACACCAGGTGGCATTACTCCTCCTCCCAAGAGAGCATCGACTTCATGCTCAAACAAAAGTGTGCACAGCAGTGGGTCGAAGTAGGTAACACAAAAGAAATATTAAACAAATTAGTGCACGAGAGAAAATGCGTCCTGGGCCCGACAATCGGAAATAAACGGCATTCACTGGCACAAGAAGAAAATTCGCATCACCGCGTAAAGTATGGTTTTAGGCGGACGACGTGTACAGTCTCTGGGCGTGGTAACCTGCGCTGGGATGATGGTGAGCCTCCGTCTGGAACCACTTCGCAGTTCACGCCGCTCACAAATCTGAGTACTTTGTAAGGTCCAAAGTACTTCCTCAAGAGTTTCTCACTGAGACCTCGCCGCCTAAAGGGTGTCCAAACGCGAACTTGGTGACCAGATTGTGGGGGTGCTGACACCCCCCCCCCTGTAAAGTTGTCTGCGCCGTGTGGCGCACGTGTCTCGCCCCAAGGCTTTATTTTGGTGGTGACCACCGCCGGGCGATAGATGGCGTTGTGGTCGCTTTGAGTGCCAATGTTGGTAGAGTTGTAGCGCCGGCGGTGGCCCCTGGCGGAAGGCGGGCCTTGGTGGTGGGCGAGCGTTGAGCGGGCCTCTTCTGCACGTGGCGGCTGCCGCGAACGGTTGTCTGTAGCGTGGGCCCCCCCGGTGCTCGGTACCGCGGGCTTCGCGCCGGGGTCCCACGTGGTAAGTCAAGCGTTGGCGACGCCGCCTTGGGTATGTGTTAGTGTGTTGTGTCTGTTAGTGTGTGTTTATCATGTTATTGTGTGTTTAGTGTGTCACTGCGTTATGTTGTTTATATGGTAGCGTCTTAATTGAAGTTTGTGTATCATTCGGCGGACGATATCGTCGTCTAAATTAGTTAATAAATGTATGTATGTTGGGTGCTTTGTATCGACCGCGTCTGCTGTGTCCGTTCACTCCAAGAGCGTGGCGTGGCGATGCGCTCGTTCGCCTCGCCGAGACCCCACACTGGCGCCCAACGTGGGGCTCTTGGAGTATCGGACGACAGTTTTTCCGGTTCGGTACAGGGATTTTGTTAGAGCCGGAGTAGAGTAGGCCTAGGGGGGACTTCTTTGCTAGCGTCGGTGGTGTGCTTTGTTGAGAAGCGAGGAGATTGGTTTTGTAACGTGTTTCAATTTGTCGGCAAGTTGACTTTCTATTTATTTTTTTTTGCTCGCAAGTATTGTTATTTTTTGTTGTTAGTTTTCAAAAACGTTGTTGAATTAGGACGAGAGCCATGCGGTCCGCATCCTGGGGTTGATGATGATGATGATTAGTGGGGTTTATTGGCGCAAGGGCCAGATGTGGCCAAAGAGCGCCAGAACGATGATAATGAATTGTACGATGTGCAGTGTAGATAAAAGAGATATGATGTGGCTGTAAATGGGCCTAAAAAACAGTCGCTGTAGGTGCGTAAAAAATATATATATATAGTAAGATTATGGCAATGACAATTGATGTGTGCTATGGAAACATAAAATGGTTTAAAAGTGGTATGTATGTGAAATAAAAACTTGGGATGGAGCACCAGTGCCTCGACAGAACCCTTAAAACAAGAGCATGGAGGCCTGGGCTCATTAAAGGTTGCTATCACAGCGGTATCCTCTGAATAGAGGATGCGCTATGAACCTGTTTGGCTAAAACATTCAATGTTGGGCTAAAAACATTCAATACTACATCCTTTAAAAAGCTTAAAACAGATTTTGCATCGAAAAGCGGCTCTTCGCCGAGGAACATAGTAGGATGTAGGGGAAGATGATAGCGGTATGCTAAACCAAAGTATTTCTTTCTCTCACTTTCAGCTTCCGGACACTCCAGGAGGACGTGGAGGACGGTTAGCCTCTCACCACATCTACCACAAGTAGGAGGCTCATCGCCCGTCAAAAGAAAGTTATGAGTACCATAGGTGTGTCCTATTCTGAGGCGACAGAATAGGACATCAGTTCGCCGTGTTCTTGTAGCGGAGGACCAGTAACCCAACCGCGGCTTAATCAAATGAAGCTTATTATTTATTTCTGTGTCCCAAAAGCGTTGCCAGTGGTTTCGCAGTTTCTTTCGTAGAAAGGGTTTTAGATCTGTTGCAGGGACAGTAGCGGTGGGGTTAATAGCGCGCATTATAATTGACGTGGCCATTTGGTCAGCTAACACATTGCCCTCGATACTTCTATGGCCAGGTACCCAGCAAATAGTGACATGCTGGTTGGACATATACGCTGTACACAGAACGGAATATAGCTCAATTATTATCGGATTTCTGAATATGAAAAGGGATCTTAATGCATTTACGACGCTTAACGAGTCTGTGAATATAATTGATTTTCGTATGTTTGATTTCCGTATATGCTTCACAGCGGACAATAATGCGTAACCCTCAGCCGTAAATATACTTGTTTCCGGGTGCAGCACGCCGGATTCCGAGAAGGATGGTCCGACGGCTGCATAAGCCACCCCTGCATGCGACTTAGAAGCGTCAGTATAAAACTCTACGCATGAGTAGTTGGACTGGAGTTCTCGGAAATGCATTTCAATATGTGCTTCTGGTGCGTGTTTAGTGATCTCAACAAATGAGGTGTCACAGTGTATAAGCTGCCACTGCCACGGCGGTAAAAGTATCGCTGTGGGCGTAGGACAGAGTTCCAGCAGCGGAACACCCATTTCCTCACATAGGTTTCTCACACGCAAGGAGAACGGCTTTCTCACTGTGGGTCGATTGTGGAAGAGGGTGGCAGCGGTCAGATCGTTTATAGTTGAATAAGATGGATGCTTGATGTTTGCACGCACCTTTATAAAATATGTGAAACTGCTATAGGATCGCTGCAGGTGAAGCGACCACTGATTCGACTCTACATAGAGGCTCTGGATCGGGCTTGTCCTGAAAGCACCGGTTGCAAGTCGGATACCCAAATGGTGAACGGGGTCTAGGATTTTTAATGCACTTGGCGTTGCGGAATGATAAATTATAGAGGCATAATCAAGGCGCGACCCGACAAGGCTTTTGTACAACTTCAAGAGGCACTTTCGATCACTACCCCATGTTGTACGTGATAGGAGCTTTAGGAGGTTCATCGCTTTCAGACATTTCATTTTTACATGTTTAATATGGGGAATAAACGTGAGCTTAGAATCTAAAGTAGTTCCTAGGAATTTATGCTCGCTTCTCACAGAGAGTTGGTCTCCCTTGATCGTAATATTTGGAAGTGGCATTACCCCTCGTTTGTTGGAGAAGAGTACGCAAGTACTTTTCTCGGTGTTTATTTTAAAACCATTCTCATCCGCCCATTTAGAGAATTTATTCATTCCAAGCTGCACTTGGCGTTCGCAGACAGACATATTGCACGATTTGAAACTCATCTGCACATCATCAACATACACGGAATAAAACATCGCACTTGGAATGACTGACTGCAGGGAGTTCATTTTTACAATAAAGAGTGTGCAACTAAGCACACCCCCTTGCGGAACACCAGTCTCTTGGGTAAAAGTTCTAGAGAGAGCATTTCCCACTTTTACGCGAAAGGTTCGGTTAGACAGGTAACTTTTAATTGTGTTTAGCATGTTCCCACGGATGCCCATGGTGACAAGATCGCGGAGAATCCCAAATCGCCATGTGGTGTCATACGCCTTCTCTAAGTCTAGGAATACCGAAAGTACAAACTGCCTATGAATAAATGCATCTCTGATGTATGTCTCTATGCGAACAAGGTGGTCTGTTGTCGACCTCCCCTCTCTGAAACCACACTGAAGGGGGTCTAGTATACTGTTACTTTCTAAAAAGTGGATTAAGCGCCGGTTTATCATTTTCTCATATAGTTTGCATAGACAGCTTGTTAGCGCTATTGGCCTGTAGCTGGCGGCCAAAGACGAATCTTTGCCTTGTTTAAGTACTGGGATGACTATAGCTTCTTTCCATGACAATGGAATATACCCAGCTGCCCACATGTTATTGAAGAGAGTTAGGAGTGTTTTTAGTGCTTCGGGGTGAAGGTACTTGACCATTTCGTATGTTATACGATCAACACCTGGCGCTGAGTTGTTGCAGCACGCAAGAGATGCCTTAAGTTCAGCTAATGTAAATGGGCAGTTGTAAGACTCACTGGATGGACGTTTACATTTAAGGGGCTGTCGCTCTTCGCGTTCTTTGAATTTTAAGAACGTTTCTGTATAGTTTGATGCACTTGATACGTATTCAAAGTGTTCGCCTAGGCAGTCCGCCTGCTCCTCCAGGCTCTCCCCTCGGCTATTTACCAAAGGTAGGGGGTGTGTCTCCCGACCCATTAACTTGTTTACCCTATTCCAAACCTTCGCTTCGTCGGAGTAAGAATTTATACCGGAGATGTACCTATTCCAACTGTCTTTCTTTGCAAGACGACGCGTTCTTCTGGCTTGGGACTTAACCTGTTTGAAATTGTTGAGGTTTTCAGCTGTTGGGTAATTTCGGAGTAGTCTCCAAGCTTTATTTTGTCTATTGCGCGCTTTCCGACAATCGTCGTTCCACCATGGAATGCGACGTTTATTGGTCATTCCATTGGTTTGCTTGATACATTTCACTGCAGCGTCAATAATAAAACCTGTTAGGAATGCTACAGCATCGTCTATATTAAAATCAGCAATCTCATCTCCGTCTAAAAATGTGATTTCTCGAAACAGTTCCCAGTTGGCTGACTTGGTGTTCCAGCGAGGAAAGTCAGGCGAGCACGTATCTTCTTTTGTTAACTTTAACATTATCGGGAAGTGGTCACTCCCAAAGGGGTTCTTGAGAACAGACCACTCCAGATAAGGAATTAGTGTACTCGAGACAATACTCAGGTCTATAGAAGAGTATGTGTTGTGCGTAGTGCTATAATATGTTGATTCTTTTTTGTTAAGTAAGCATGCACCTGACGAAAACAGAAAGTGTTCTATTAGGCGTCCTCGTGCATCCAAACGGGAGTCGCCCCATAAAGGATTATGTGCATTTAGATCACCAACGACTATATATGGCGGAGGAAGTTCATCAATGAAGCTTTGAAATTCTGTCTTTGAAAGTTGATAGCACGGAGGAATGTAAATAGAAGTAATTGTTACTAGCTTCCCGAACAGCACTGCTCGGACAGCAACTGCCTCAAGAGAAGTTCGGAGGTTTAATTGCTTACAGGCCACACCTTTATCAACTATTATAGCGACACCGCCCGACGAGGCGGCAGCGTCGTCACGGTCTTTGCGGAAGATAGCATATTGCTTTAGAAAATTTGTTTGTGTGGACTTAAGATGTGTTTCCTGAACACACAGCACCTTTGGAGTATGTTTATTAAGGAGTTCTCTAATATCATCGAGGTTATGGAGAAGTCCTCTCACATTCCACTGTAAAATCTGCGTGTCCATTTTGGATGTGTTTTGTGCTGTGTGCTCAAGGATAGAAAATTAGCTCACGGACCCTTTCCAGGGGCCATGACACGAGATTTTTCTTTTTTAGATCGGTCGACGGAGTCGCGCCGATCCTTAGGCGCTGACTGCGCCCTCACGCTCGGTGTTGTGTCCATTGCCTCTTGCGAGGCGCTGGACAGGCGCTCTTGCGAGCGCTGCATTTGTTTTGAGGGCCTCGCCTCAAAAGACGAGACCTTCGGGGCCCCCAGCCCAGAGGTTGGTGGGTCTTTCTTAGATGGCGGAGCAGCACTGGCTGCAACCGCCGAGGGGGCGAATGGCGTCACCGCTGGCTCACTACGCGTGTGCCAGACAGGCGCCAGGGGCCGTCGTGGCGCTGCCCCCTGACGCGCCACTTCGGCAAAGCTAGTTTCTGGTAGGCAGGACACCTGCCTTCGTGCCTCCTTAAATGAAATATTTTGTTTTACCTTAATTGTGACAATTTCCTTTTCCTTTTTCCAGCACGGGCATGACCGCGAGTATGCGGCATGTTCCCCATTACAGTTCGCACAGTGAAGAGAGTTTTCACAGGCATCTGATGTGTGCTCTTCAGCACTGCATTTCGCGCAAGTTAGGCGGCCTCGGCATTTCTGTGAACTGTGGCCGAATCGTTGGCATTTAAAACATCGGAGGGGGTTTGGTATATATGGCCTAACTCGAAGCTTGATATACCCAGCCTCAACGGAGTCGGGCAGTACACTTGAATTGAAGGTAAGTATCAGGTGTTTAGTGTGGACTTCTTTGCCATCACGCCTCATGCTGATTCGTTTTACGTTTATGACATTCTGTTCGCTGAAACCCTCCAGGAGTTCAGCCTCTGTCAGCCCTAACAGGTCATCATCTGAGACAACGCCACGGGTGGTGTTCATGGTTCTGTGTGGGGTTACTATTAATTTGTTATCTCCAAATTTCACAAGGTTAGGCAATTTTTCATATTGTTTCTGGTCGCGGAGCTCCAACAGGAGGTCACCACTTGCCATTCTCGAAGCTTTATATCCTGGGCCAAAGATTTCCGTCAAAGACTTTGATACTAGAAAAGGTGAAAGTGTTCGCACTGATTTGCCGGGTGTGTCAGCGTGAATAACATGAAATCGGGGAAAAGATACTTTCTGGTTACCAAAAAACTGGAAAACTTCATCGGTGCGCCCTCTTTTCTGAGGGCGATCAGGGAGTGGGGGGAAGGAACAAGCCATATGTAAATGCTTACTTTCGGCAGCGGCGCCAGCCACCCACCATGGAGTCCTACAAGGGGACGCTGGAGGGTCTGTAAGTACAGGCCCCGCAGACGCCAGCTGTACGCCACCACTATAACCGAATATGGTGTATCCAAGGTAGGATAGCCACACAGGGTTAACCCTTGCCGCCAGGAAAAATCGGAAGTAAATGGAAGAGAGAAGAAGACAGGATAGATTTAAAGACGAGAAAAGACTAAGATGTAGAGAGAGAGAGAAATAGGAAAAGGCGACTACCGATTTCCCTTGGGTGGGTCAGCCCAGGGGTGCCGTCTACGTGAAGCCGGGGCCAAAGGGGTGTGTTGCCTCTGCCGGGGGGCCTTAAAGGTCCAATCACCCAGCGTCGGCTCAACCCCCAGGATCCCCTTTTCCCCGGGCACGGCAAAGCCACGCACGGCTAGGCGTGGGAGGGAGTAAAAACTCCCCCGTTAGCTCGGGTCCGTGGTGTCGCTACACACCAAACGCCTACTTGCGCAGGCGCCCCTGCGGGGCCGCATCCTGGGGTGAGCAAGGCCTAGAGCACGTGGTTTGTAGGCCAGGCCCGAAGCGAGTGAGTACGGAAGCCTCGTGGGTGGTCCGATTTTCTGTGAATAGCTTCTATCTCTTTGGGCTCAGGGAGCCGGGCGTCGTTGCTGACTTGTATTGCGGCTCGACGCCGAGGCGTCGTGACACCGCCCGGGGCGGTGGACGCCGATCGCTCGGTAAGCTGCTGTGTGCGGCGAGCGATAGGGCCACCTCACAGAGTGGACGTCTCCTCGCGGCTGCCTCTTCTGCGCCTAGGCTGGGTGTTGGGTGGATGCCGGTTGTTGCCGAGCGACTCATTAGGCCTAAGGCTCTACGCAGCCGCCTGTCGCACGTGGCACAACTAGGTGGATCGTGGCATTGAGGTGTTGCGCTCCGCTTCCCTCACTTTTTTTTCTTGTGAGCACGAGTTAGGAAAAGTGATTTTTGTTTTATTTTGATGGGCGTCTCGGCCGCCACCGATGTATTAGCTAGCAGTACTGACCACCGTACCACGTGGCCGAAAAGCCTGAAGCTCCCTCCCCTGGGCCGCGCTCCTTTGTTTCTTTCGAGTTTTGTTTTTTGTCGATGTATTCAGCGGGAGGGATGTCATCCACGGCCGGCTGTCCTGCACATCGTCAGCGTCATTGGCCAGGAATGCGGTCGTGAGGTCGGGCGATGGAGATGCCTGGGACCTGCGCAACTGCCTGCAGTCCGGCGTCCTCGCGAGTGCTGGCCGCAACTGGAAGACGTGTCGGCGCTAGCGACGGATCGTCGCGCCGACGGCAACGTTGCTGTTGCGGGGCCGGTACTGAGGGGAAGTCTAGCCGGACAGTGCAGCAGTGTCGACCGGCGGCGGTGTCGTGGTGCAAGGACATTGTGGTCGGGCGATATTATTTTTTGTTAAAGCTTGTGTAGCTATTTTTTGATTTCGGGGTATGGTTTGATTTAAGGTTGGGGGAATGTGGGGGTGCTGACACCCCCCCCCCCTGTAAAGTTGTCTGCGCCGCGTGGCGCACGTGTCTCGCCCCAAGGCTTTATTTTGGTGGTGACCACCGCCAGGCGATAGATGGCGTTGTGGTCGCTTTGAGTGCCACTGTTGGTAGAGTTGTAGCGCCGGCGGTGGCCCCTGGCGGAAGGCGGGCCTTGGTGGTGGGCGAGCGTTGAGCGGGCCTCTTCTGCGCGTGGCGGCTGCCGCGAACGGTTGTCTGTCGCGTGGGCCCCCCCCGGTGCTCGGCACCGCGGGCTTCGCGCCGGGGTCCCACGTGGAAGGTCAGGCGTTGGCGACGCCGCCTTGGGTATGTGCTAGTGTGTTGGGTGTGTTAGTGTGTGTTTGTCATGTTATTGTGTGTTTAGTGTGTCAATGCGTTATGTTGTTTGTATGGTTTAGTGTTAATTGAAATTGTTGTATCATTCGGCGGACGATATCGTCGTCTAAATTAGTTAATAAATGTATGTATGTTGTGTGCTTTGTACCGACCGTGTCCACTGTGTCCGTTCACTCCAAGAGCGTGGCGTGGCGATGCGCGCGTTCGCCTCGCCGAGACCCCACAAGGTTCATAATTCACTTCTCGGTGGTGGATGTTGTACCGCCGTGCATCTGCGCACTGTTGAGTTCGCATGTGCACACGGGCCAGTTGACGTGCTTCCTCAGCGCGCTGAATGTACTCATTGATGTCGAGGGCTAATTGGTCGAGCTTGTCGATGTCCTCATATGGAATCATGGCGTCCAGCATAGTTCTAACATCTAGACCATAAACGAGTCGGAATGGCGTGAAGCGTGTAGTTTCCTGCGTTGCAGTGTTATACGCAAATGTTACGTATGGCAGGATGTCGTCCCACGTTTCGTGCTGCACATCCACGTACATAGAGATCATGTCGGCTAGCAATTTGTTGAGCCTTTCTGTTAAACCATTACTCTGAGGGTGATACGCAGTGGTCTTTCGATGGGTTGTGTAACTCAACCTGAAGATATCATCCAAGAGTTTCCCTGTGAATGATGTCCCTCGATCAGTGATGACATATGACGGGGCGCCATGCCGTAGCACAATTTAATGCATAAAAAAACTGGCAACTTCAGATGCGGTCCCTCGTGACAACGCCTGCGTCTCAGCGTAACGTGTCAAATAATCGGTTGCGACAATAATCCATTTGTTGCCAGAAGAAGACAAAGAAAACGGGCCTAGGAGGTCCATCCCCACTTGTTCAAACAATGTACGTGGTGGATCGATCGGTTTTAGATGACCTGCAGGCTTTAAATGTGGTGTCTTGCGACGCTGGCATTCACGGCATCCCTTCACGTAGGGTTTGACACAGGCAGACATTTTAGGCCAGTAGTAGAGTTGTCGCACCCGATCCATAATTCTCGAGTAGCCCAGATGGCCAGATGTGGGCTCGTCGTGGCAAGCTAATAAGACGTCATCGCGGAGGGCTTTAGGCACGACGAGAAGATGAGATCTATCACCAGCACCGGCGTTCCTTTTGTATAAGACGCCATTTCGTAGGCAAAATGATTGCAACGTCCGCGACCAGGTGGCAATATGCTTACCAGCTGTCAAAATTGCATAAGCCTCGGCGGTAAATGTGCTTGTTTAAGGATGCAGTACTCCTGCATCCGAAAAAGATGGGCCAATGGCTGCGTAGGAGGCGCCGGAATGAGACTTCGACGCATCGGTATAATATTCAGGGCAGGAGTGCTTATTCTGAAGTTTTAAAAGGTACATATGGATATGTACAACAGGGGCTGGTTTTGTAACTTCAACAAAGGATATGTCACCTTATAGGCTGCCACTGCCACGGCAAAAGGCCTATATCAGGGGTCATAAGGCTGTTTTCAAAGAGTATGATTTCCATTTCCTCTGCAAGGGCCCTCACACTGAGTGAGTACGGCTTCCTCATTGAGGCGCAGCTGTGGAATATGCGAGAGCTGGACAAATCACTTATAATAGAATCATCACCTATGGGCTCATATATGAGCCCAGAGGAAGCAAACCTCTTCTACAGTACTCATCGGCTCATTCAAAGCTCATAAAGAGAGGGACTGCTAATCATTGTTTAAGAAATGCCCTCCGAAAGTCTTGTGGCCACTCGTTAATCAGCAGCTTCGTTGAGCAGGCTTCCCGTCTGATCAGCGCTGGTTTCCCTGATCATGTGCCAGTTTCGGTGGCGGAAAAGTTGCTTAGTACAATTAAACAGGGACGAGAAGCACCAGTGAACTGCATGGCTAGTAGCTCAAAGCGCGTGGCTGTGATTCCCCATCTACATAGGATTTTTCACGATTTGAAAAAGATAGGTGATAAGGTAGATGTGAAGGTTGTTTTCTCTGCCCCAGAAAAGCTTTCAGCGCTCTGCAAACGGGTGAATGTGCAGTCCGCACGAAGGAGTTGCTGCACAATCAAACATAGAAGGCTATCCGTAGCATGTTCGATAGCCATCGTTTATTTGCTTCCGTTGTCATGCGGCAATATATATGTTGGGCAAATGGGCCGGTGCCTGAATTAGCGTAGGAGCATCATTACTATGTATACTCAGCTGTGGAAGGTCATTTGGTCATCCATTGTAGGGATTGTGGTTGCAGACCGGAATTCGAAAAGTGCGCTGTTGTAGCCAAATACCGTCACCAGCTAACACGAGAGATTATGGAGGCCAATGAAATGCAAATGCTGGGTGATCGATGTATCAGCATGCCTTCTCTTGCTCCGACTAAAAAAAGAAATCGAGTTTCTGGCTTTGACACAATATATCGTGAATTTGTGCTGAGCTGTGGAGTTATAACCATATAATGAGATGATGATTGTCTTGGTGTGATGCAATAGGTTGCACGAGTGCGCGGTGATGTTCTGTCATGAGTTTATATTTCCAGCGTTTTTGCCAACAAAATTTCAGTTGAAGTCGGCGCTTTTTCTGTCCTTGTCTTTTCTTCTGTAGTTAAGTCGTAATCTTGCGCTGTGCAAATATGTTGACTCCCAGTCGGCTGTGTCGACCTTCCACGGGGACGCCTGTAGTGTAGACAGGTGCTCTTTTGCTGCCCTCGGAACTATTAAAAAATGATTGCTCTTAATGTGGGTATTTATTAACATTACAGCTAAAATCAGATAAAAGGGCATGGTGAGACAATGCTAAGATCAATGGACGAAAATGTTTTGCTCGCTAAGCTAAATTACGAAGGTTCTTTTTTTGTTCAACAAGCATGTGCCAGTAGAAAACGAAAATTGTCCTGTCA
This sequence comes from Rhipicephalus annulatus, assembly GCA_013436015.1. NCBI lineage: Eukaryota > Metazoa > Arthropoda > Arachnida > Ixodida > Ixodidae > Rhipicephalus > Rhipicephalus annulatus. The sequence goes on along the minus strand of WOVY01000110.1, from coordinate 1,419,685 downwards.
AACGACCTTAGGCATCACTGCAAGAGTCGCCTCACAAGCCACAGAGTGTGTTGAAATCGCCAAGAACAAGATAAGGTTCCGGCAACTGATCTACATGCCTGCCAAGTTCAATAATCTTGAATCCAGACGATTTCCGCAAGGGGAGGGGGTGCACTGAATTATTTGCCTTTTTTTTGGCAGCAGAAAAAAACCTAGCAATCAAATAAAAAACATCGTGAAAAACAAGAGGGGGTGGGGGGGTCTCAACCCCAAGCGCCAACATCAGCGTTGCAGTCTTATAGTGGCTTAGAGTGGCAAAACACACGATTGATTGATTGATATGTGCGGTTTAACGTCCTAAAACCACCATATGATTATGAGAGACGTGATAGTGGAGGGCTCCGGAAATTTCGACCACCTGGGGTTGTCTAACGTGCACCCAAATCTGAGCCCACGGGCCTACAACATTTCTACCTCCATCAGAAATCCAGCTTCCTCAGCTGGGATACGATCCCGCAACCTGCACGTCAGAAGCCAAATACCTTATCCACTAGACCACCGTGAACGGACGAGACGGCGCAGCTGGCTGCCGCAAAAGCGTGGGTCAAAGCTTAGCTCCCTACTAGACTATTTTGACAAGAGCGCCAAAATGAGTCTGGCCCCTTTCATTTATTACGTTAGCAGTTATATAGACTGGTTTTCTTGCAATCTAGACTGGTTTTCTTGCAGTCACTGCTGTCATTCACCATATAAGTATAAGGTATCATCTATAGATATATGAACACTCAAAAAAGAAAAAAAAAGCCCCAGCTCATCACCATGCGCCCACAGGCGCTTATCTTTCAGGCGCTTATCTTTCACAGAGGGGGGAGATTTAGATGCTGTGCACCCCTGCTTCCACAGGCGCTTATCTTTCACAAGCTTATCTTTCAGGGAGGGGGGAGATTTAGATGCTGTGCACCTGCGCTTATCCTTTGGCGAGGATGGGGAGAATCAATCGTGTGCCTTCGGCTTTCTCTGGAACTATTGCTTTAGTTGCCGAGCCTACAAAGGTCACTTCAGTCTGTGTACAGGCCCCGTTTGCTAAAAGAGCACGCTTTTCATACACAGCGAGGTGTAACAACTGGGACCCTTGTTAGTTTGTACTCATCAGTACTTATGATTTCGTATCGTGCATCGTTTTTGTTTAAACAGTGCGTTATAAGTCGACTAGTGAACGTTGTTAGTTCACTCTCGTCCTGTGTGTATCGTTTTCTTGCGTAATTTGTGCGAGAGCAGCGCGCTGCATGTCTTGATCTGCTTGCCATTCTCAGCGTGACACTCCAAGGTGTTGCTATCGCATTCATTGCTTCGCCCTTAAAGTGAAACTGTGACTTTGCTTTTTTTTTTTTACGTATTTACGGCCTTTAAAGGACCGCTGCGTGGCCTCGGAGCTCGTGGATCGCTATCGCGTCGCCACGACCGCGGTTCTGTGCGTGGCAGCACACGGTAGTTCCTTTTACAATCCCCGTGCGCTTGAATGCACACGCGCCTAAGCTAAGTCGTTTTATGTAACCTAAGATCGCATCTGCCGCAGTACTGTCTGCAGAGTTAGCAAAAAGCAGTGTTGATTTGACCGATTAAGCGTAGATTTTCGGGGTTCTGTCAGTCACATTGTCGCCATACATGATCGTGTCAAGAGCAATGGCGGTTTGGTCCACAGCGGTTGCGGCAACGAAAATCCCACGTACTGTCTTGCACTGTAGAAGACAGTGCGTGCGTCGGTTGCACACATACTTCCAAAGCTTCGAGTACGCTGCTCTCAGCCTTCATTTGACAGTTTCCATACTGAAGTTCGTATCACCCGCGGCGATGAGGAAATGTGTTCGGAGTAATATAATTTAGGTCCAAGGGACATAGTGAAATTTGGCTGGGCAATGTTACAAATTAGTATTTGCCACGGTTTCGCATCACTGCGATTCTACTGTACATTTAGATGAATGCCTCTTAAACTCATTTATAATAAAATGGGGTAGGTTCGAAAAGCCTGAAGGAAATTGAGCTGCTTTTTTGCCGATGCTACCAGGCACGCACAGAAATTTCGATTTCCTGGGGATTTTCATGACTACCGTACAAACGGAAGAGTCGAAATCCGAGAGTCTCCTGGCCAATCCGGGAGACTTGGCTCGTATGTACCTATAAATGACGAATTCCTGCTTGTGGGGGTGTGTAGAGCGAGCAAATGGTTACGACACGGTTTTAAAAATAGCTTGTGCGGCCACTGCTTCCAGAGGCGTTTGAAGCTGCAGACCCATCAGCCCAGAGGTTCACGGGGCTGCCTTTGAGTCCAGGTTGCATTGGCCATTGCCAGCGCCAGCAGAAAGCGAGGACAGTAAGGCAGCCTTGGCTGCGCCCACCGTGACGGGTGGCGACAGTCCTGCACTATCGGTCCGTGCAGCGCAAGCTTTCATCAATGGTTGTCGTGGTGCCAGCTGCCGCAAGGTAGCGGGGATTTCATGCTGGGTGGGTGGAGTAGGACTAGCTACTTCCACGACGGAAGCCACGACGGACAAGTCGCTTATTGTGGGCTGGACCGGTGGAAAAGGTCAATGCAGCGCTGCCCCCTGGTGCGCCACAGCAGCATATGATGTGCCATAAAAAAATGCACACTGTCTTTTTGATTCCCTGAATGAGATATTTTCTTTGTATTTGAAGGTAATGATTTCCTTTTCCATGTAGAGCATGCTCTAGAATATGCGTCATGCTTGCCTTCGCACTTCGGGCAATGAAGCAGATTGCCACAGTTGTCAGAGGAATGTCCGTGGTTTCCACACTTGGCGCACATCAGTCAACCTCTGCAACTCTGTGAGCCATGACCAAAGCATTGGCACTTAAAACACCTTCGTGAATTTGGAATTAGGGTGTGACTTTTGTTTTTGTGTGCCCAGTTTCAAAAGAATCGGGCAGGACAGTGGAAGCGAAGATAACGATGAAAAATTTTGTGGCGATTTCCTTGTTCAAAGGAAATCACTATGGTTTTCTAGGGGTGTCTCCTTACCTAAAACATCGCTAACAACAGGTATGCATAAATCATGCCTCAGATTTCAAGGCCTCAGGTGCCGGTGTTGTGCAGGGCAGCATTCTAAGGCACCTTTTGTTTTCCCTAAATATAAATGACGTAGTCAGAATTAATAATTCCACGCAATTCATAACATATGCGGATGACACTACTCAACTCTTTACCGTGCGAAATGCTACTGATGCAATATTTGATGCCAATCGCATATTATCGATGCTACCATCATGGAGCTCAAACAATCCTCTTAAAATAAATGCTGTTAAAACAAAGGCTGTCTTATTTAGACCAAAAAACTGCAAAATAGAAGCTCAGATTGGCTTGTACTATCAAAATTCATCTATAGAAATATTACCTTCTGTAACGAGTCTCGTTTTGTTTGAGAATCACACGTCTTCGAATAGGCACACAGAACTAATCACGGGTAAGATTTCGCGGGTGTGTGGTATCCTCAACAAGTGCAAATAATATTTGCCTAAAGATATTAAGCTTGTTATTTATAGCAGCCTATTGGCATTGCATATCAAGTACCGCTACTTAGTCTGGGGTACGACGACCCTGAATAACATTAAAAATCGTAACGTAAACCAGAAGAAAGCAATTCGTGCTGTCATGAGCGCGCCATACAACTGCCACACTGGACCATTCATTATTAACGCGATAGCGTTAGGGAGCTCAAGTCGCAGAAATTTCACTGTTGGCATCCCCACTGTTGGTTGTGAGCAAAAAATCGTCCGTGAGCAAAAAATAGAGAAAGAAGCAAATAGAATAAAGAATAAAATTTTCGGTCCCACCGGGGATCGAACCTGGGCCGTTCGCGTGGCAAGCAGGTGTCCTACCACAAAGCCACGATGTTACTTGCTGCTGCTTCAGGGAAAAACACTAGATAAATGAGTTTCCTTGACGCATTTTGTTGGACAAGTGTCACAACGAAACCGAGCCCATTCGGGGATTTTTAGGCGCTTTGGGAGGCCATCAAACTACGTCAAAAAAGGCCGGGATAGTACAGCCATCGCCACTAAAAACACGCAGAAACTTTCAAACAGCTCTAAAAATGGACAATTATGTCCATTTAGCGGAAAACATATCGCCATCGCCGCTAAAAACACACAGGAACTTTCAAACAGCTCTAAAAATGGACAACTATGTCCATTTAGCGGAAAACATATCGTGCCTTTCCAGAGGCGTTGATCAAGCAAATAGCAAACGCTAAATGATGTGCTGCCATCTGTGAGGCATTGCGAGACTATGGCCTTCGAGATGGCGCGCGCGCGGCTTGTATAGGTCATGCGACTCTTGCTTTAGTTCAAAAACCTGCATGTACCATTTGCGTGTGTGTCTGTGGGACATTGTGAAAACGTGTCTCGACTACAGCAGAGCACCGTTCTAGCAGAGGAAAGTGGCCACACTGCAGTCACTGCATTACTACTATAGATTCGTTGCGCTTGCGTGCACGTGCATTTGTGTGCGTGTGTAACAAAGCATATTAATAAGTATGCGCTTAGCGGTTGAAGTACGCACTAGGGGCCGAATTTCTCTATCGCATCTCCCAAGCTTAAGGGTCCCCCAATTTTCGAGCTTAACTTCATTCCACTTCCATTACTATACGAAAAGATGCTAAGAGATATCACACTGGTGTCGCGAAAAAGAACAACTTTTTACAGAACCTTTCTTGCCTAACAGAAAATAAAAAGCTACACATGATTGAACTCACTGAAAAACGGGAACTTTCACGCACGCAAACTAACAAAGGCAGACAGATGTTATGCTATTTACGTATTGCCATACAATTTGAACAGTACAAATCAGCCTGTATATAGCCTGTCTTTGAGGCAAAAAAACCTTGCAAACATCTTGTTTTGGGGGAAGGGGGAGGTGGTGTTGTCGGTTCTGCATATGTGTATACATGAGCATTTATATAAGTATGTGTCCGTATATGTATCAATGTGCATGTTTGCCGTTATTTCTATGCGTATTATGACAACACTTTTTTTAACAACGTTGCACCTTAAGTTAAGATGCATTTCTTAGGTAAAATGTACATTTATGTATGTGAAAAAACTTCTGGTCGAAAGACTATGTGTAGTATATTCTTGCTGCTCTGTGTTTTTGTTTTTTGTTAGCGCCAAGTTCAAGGAACCGTGGGCCTCATCAAGCCGCTTTGTGGCTTTAAGCTCAAAACCCTCAGCATCTGTATTCTTTCAGAGTCTGATGTTGAAATAAAAATGATTCTGATTGTTTTCGCGTTTGATCTTAATTCTTTGTACCTTGTGGAGGAGCCCATGTGCCCAGCCACCCTTCCCCTTTTACAACAGCACAACAGCCTAGTTGCTGCGACATGTTGTGGGGGTGCTGACACCCTATGTAAAGTTGTTTGCGCCTTGTGGCGCACAACTTTACAGGGGGTGTCAGCACCCCCACAACACGTGCCTCGTGCCTCGCCCAAAAGACGCATTTCGGGTTACAACAACCGTGTGGTAGGTGGCGTTGATTACCACTGTCATCATCATCATGGTTGTGACAGTGGTAGCACCAGTAGTTACTCCTGGTGGAAGGCAAGCGTTGATGGCAGGTGAGAGTTGAGCAAGCTCTTCTGCGCGTGGTGGTTGCCGCGAACGGTTGTCTCTCGCGGTGGGTCTGCCCTGGACTGCACCGCGGGCCGCCTGCGGTAGGCCCACGTGGTGAGTGAAGCATTGGCAACGCCGCCTTTTGTGTGCTCTTGTGTTATGTTGTTTGAGTGTTTGGTAATTTTGTGTAATGATGACTTAGCGTGTTGATAACGGTTGATGTAAGGATGTGCAAGTGTGTTAATTACAATTTATATATCATTCGGCGGACGATATCATCGTTCAAAAGTAGTTCAATAAATGTATGTTGTTTTGTTTGTACCGACCATGTCTGCTGTGTCCGTTCACTCCAAGAGCTTGGCGTGCTGCTCGCTCGCCATATCGAGACCCCACAATGTCTGTCCCTACGAGACACGAGTCAATAAAGCCTGTTACGAAGGAATGGAGCACCCCGCGGCCGGCGCACACGATTCCCCTTTCCCGGCTCACGGAACAGCTTTCCCCTCCCTCAGTGAAGGAACGAATTCTCGTCAGGGAAAGAGAAACAGGGACGGTGGAGAATGGAAGTGTGCCTACGGCCGGACGCTCTCTTTGCACCAGCCACGAAACAGGAAGGACGAACCCGGAACCCCTGCAAGCCAATGACGACAAAGATCGAGGAGTAAGCGTAATCCCTTTGTTATCTGAAGTCCCTCTACGCGACATTTACGCGTTATTGCTACTGTAGCAATAAAGTGTCCTTTTGTTGACCTTGCCTATTGCTTTATTCGACTAAACTCGTGTAGCTACAATGACTCAAGCTACGGAAAGGGGACATTAATCGTGCCCGGTACGACTGTGTGTGGCTGGAACAATAGCTAGGCTTCTGCGTCAGCCGTAGATAGGACGGTCCCCCTTCTACCTGGCAGTCTCATCGACTGTGTGCGGCTGGAACAATAGCTAGGCTTCTGCGTCAGCCGTAGATAGGACGGTCCCCCTTCTACCTGGCAGTCTCATTTCATATCCTGGTCCTTCCATCCTTCAAGCAGCTCTTCCTCATTCTGGTTTAGGAGGTCGTCATTGGAGATCACTCCTTGGACAGTGTTCATTAATCGATGTGGGGTCACTGTAATTGCAAACGTGCCAAATGCAACAAGGTCCGGAAGTTTTCTGTACTGCTCACTGTCGTGCACTTCAAGCAACAGGTCTCCGCTAGTCATTTTAGTGGCCTTATACCCTGGTCCTATTGTGTCAGCAAGACACTTTGCAACAAGGAATGGAGAGATGGTTCTGGCGGACTTTCCAGTATCTGTGCACTGTATGACATGAAAGTGGGGAAAATATTCTTTAAGCTAAACAAAAAAGCTGTGCATTTCATCGGTGCGTCCTCTTTTTCGAGAGGACGATCAGGGGTTTTTGGAAAGGCATTGAAGGTCATAAATGTACGATTATATTCAGTGGCCACACCAGCCACCCACCACCGAGCCCAACATGAGGGACGCTGTGACACGTTATGAGAGCACAGACGCAAGCTGTACGAGGCCATTATAACCTAATATATAATGCCCAAGGAAAGACATATACACAAGGTTAACCCTCGCCACCAGGAAAAACAGAAGTGGAAGAAAGTAGTAGACAGGAAAAATATAGAAGTATGAACAAAAGGTGAAGATGCATGGGGATAGAGACAGGAAAATGGGACTGCCGATATTCCCTGGCTTGGTCCGCCCAGAGGTGCCATCTCCTTGAAGCTGGAGCCAAAAGGGTGTGTTGCCTCCACTGGGGGGCCTTGTAGGTCTAATCACTCGGCACTGACTCAACCCCAAGGATCCTCTTTTTTCCAGACACAGCTAGGCCAGGCACGGCGAGGAGTGGTATGGTGTCAAACCCCCCCGTTGGCTTGGGTCTATGGTTTTGCGGGGGGCCTTGGAGCTCTAATAACCCAACATAGACTCAACTCCCAGGATCCTCTTTTCCCAGACACAGCTAGGCCACACACGGCGAGGCATGGTAGGGAGTCAAACCCCCCTGTTGGCTTGGGTCTATGGTGTTGCCACACACCAAACACCTGCTTACGCAGACGCCCCTGCGGGGACAGCCACTTTGTGCGGGTGCTACACTGCCTGCGCCTCGTGGCGCACGTGCTTTGCGCATAAGCCGCATTTCAGGTCCACAACTACTGAGCAGTAGATGGCATTGTGCTCGCGAGCGTTTGTTATCACCATCATCATCATGGTTAAGTCGGTAGCACCGGCGATGACGCCTGGCAGAAAGCCGTGGTAACAGCGCGAGAGAGATAAGCTGCACTCTTCGGCAGGTGGCAGTCGCCGCGAATGATTGTCTGTAGCCGTGGGTCCCCAGTGCGCGGCACCACAAATTGCATGCAGGGGGCGCTTTTGGCAAGTCAAGCACTGGCGAAGTCACCTTACGTGTGTTCTCGTGTTTGTCATGTTGTTGAGTGTTGTGTAATATAGTGCAAGGTTGTTTAGCATGTGGACCACAATTGGTGTTATGATTATTCGGCTGACGATATTGTCGTTCTAAAAGTAGTTAAATGTGTGTTGTTTGGTTCGGTCCGACCATGTCTACTGCGTCCACCCACTCCAAGAGCGTGGCGTGGTCTTAACAGCGAGACCCCACAACTTTAAAGAAAGAAAAATGCTATCTGTAATAAAATCAATTAATCACTAAACCAATATATGCTGCACGTAATTATTTGTTGTCTCTATAAAATGTTTTATACATTCAGAAATTATCTGTTCTTATGTCTATACTGATTACTCGATTTGTTTTCTTTCTTAAATGCACAGTTGAACCCCTTCATTAGAGGCGTGCATCGGAGAGCTATTCCTGTCTCTTACGTGAGGTGTCTCTTCTTATAGGCATTTTTTATCAACCGCTATTTCAGCATCTCTTACACCCATTTGTCTCTACAAAGGAGTTCGAGTGTATTGATCAGCTGCAGTGGTCATGGTGTTTGGCTGTTGACTCGAAGCTCACATGTTTGATCCCGACTGCAGCAGTCCCATTTCAGTGGAGGAACAATGTTAGAGGCCCACATACTGTGCAATGTCAGTGCCTTAAAGAACAATAGATGGTCCAGAGCTCACCACTATGGCATCTCTCAAAGCATATCTTGGTTTTGGTATGTTGGATATTGTTACTATATTCTAATATATATATTTATTAAGTGTATGCTATTTTAATTATGTTCTGTATGTTAATGTTTACTTTAATTAAATTACAAATACTTTACTATTTGAACCTCTGAAATATTTGTCTTTTTTGTTATCTACAACTTTCATCTACCTGAGCATATTTTTAGAAATGAGTCTTTTAGCGAGCCAAATAGGCTAGTGATCAAGATGCATAAGCACAATATTGCTGCACCATTTATATTTGCCAATAAAACTTTTTTCTTTCTCTTTATTTAGAGTTATTCTGACAAGTCAGACTTCACACAGTCTTTTACTCGTGATGTGAACAGGGTAGTTCTGAAATTAATATTCAGGAAACTAAAGTATTTCTTATGATGTCATGAAGCTTTTACAATGTTCAGATGCTTTTGTTCCACGGGTGCCCGAGACATAACCACAGCCACCCACAAAAGGACGAGGCAAATTGTACACTAACGCTGACGGAAACCCAAAGTAACACTACACTTCCCATCTGAAGTCCCAGACCTTACTGAGTAGTTCCGAAGGCGACCAAAGAAGGAAGGCACAAGCGCTGCTCTGAACGAGGCCCATAGTGGATGGCAAGTAGCAGAGGAGCTCGCACACCAAAGGTCAAAACAGCCTTCAAATTAGAATTAAGGCTGCTAGTCGAGGAGAAGACACCAACACCATAGCCACGTCCCGGCAGACACCTATAATTAAGATCGTGCTCGAAGCCCGACAGCTCAGCGTGTCCAAGGGCACACGACGCCTCACGGCAGGGCCCCGTCAGAGACACATTGCCATGGCCTGCTCGCAACTGACAGGGCCCTTCAGGCTCAGATGGTCACCGAGGCACGGGTCCGGAATCCGACCGCTGAGGATTATTACCAGTCTTCATCGCTTCTCTGGTTTCTTCTTGATTGATTGATATGTGGGGTTTAACGTCCCAAAACCACCATTTGATTATGAGAGACGCCGTAGTGGAGGGCTCCGGAAATTTCGACCACCTGGGGTTCTTTAACATGCACCCAAATCTGAGCACACGGGCCTACAACATTTCCACCTCCATCTCTGGTTTCTTCTCTCTCACCCTCGAACCTCGTCCCATCATCCTCGTGCATCCCGTAACCTTCTCTGAATGGTGTTTGCTCTTCTATAGTATTCTATGTTCCCACACTCGTGCCACTTCCATCGTCGTCTTCTACTCGATCTTGTCATGGCGGGCACATTAAAGTCTCGAGGACGTCATTGATTACTGAACTATTCAAAAGTGTCGGAAGAGAACAGCGCTTTGCAATAGGTAGTGTGAAAGGAGAAGTGGCCTAGTTGGGATGTAAGGAGCCACAGAGCCAATCGTACAACGTAGGAGCCACAGAGCCAAACCATGAGAGTGAAATAGGTAACTAGAACAAGGTTGGGGTAGAGCCGATTCATCAAGCATTATGAAATCATGAAAGGTAGTTGACCACAGTTCTTCAAGAGGAAGGTATATAGCCCAGCTGCATCTTACCGGTACTTACCTAGCAGAAACCTCCAGTCTTACAAAGAGGGTAGAACTTGCATTAAAGAAGTACATACTGACACAATCCTGAGGCACCCCAAAAGGGGCATTTTTCGTTTCTATGGTGTGCACCATCAACGCTCCCCACACACCAGGACCAGCAAACACGCATAGAATGTGCAAGCCAGCCCCACCGCAACGGACATTATCATGACAAGACAACAGTGTTTTGCGACATCTGTGTCTCGGGCATGCAGCACAAATCACAGAAATCGCTGTCAGAGCCTCTGGACAACAGTTTACCCGTCATTGCTTACATGAACCACATGCAACCATACCCAAATTGAGAGCTGTAACTAGTCTGTTCAGAGTTGCAGTCTTCCTGTAACGTCAGACCTGTGCAGACACATCACTGTGAAGCCGCCCTCTCGACACCCAAACTGAAATTGCTCTTTTAAGTTAACCGTATTAAAAGTATTGTAAGATGGCGTCGAGAACACTCGAGACTCTCCTTTTATTGACTCGAGTATGTGCCCCACAACCTAAACTTGACTGGTGATGATGAGTATTTACAGATGAAAAGATGGGACGCATAAATAATGCTCACACTTATTTTCCCCGCGCACTTGAGCGGCCGGCCCGGCCGAGACTTAGGCGGGAAAGGTACGGCGCACAAAGGGTTTAAGACGTGAAACGTGGACAATCTCGGAGGCACGGTAACGACGGTCCGAGGAACCCTCGACGGGAGTGACAAGGTAATTGACTGGAGATGTTCTTTCACAAACAACGTAAGGTCCTAGAAAGCGAGACAAACTTTTCACACAATCCGGGTGTCCGAACAGGTGTCCAAAGTAGTACTTCATCTCCAGGACGGAAGGTGACGTCTCGACGAAAGCTGTCATAGCGTTGCTTGCGGTCTTCTTGACTGGCCTCCGTGTTGAGTTGAGCACGTTGCCGTGCCTCAGCAAGCCTTGAGACGAAATGTTCTGGCGTAGTCGTCGACGTTTTTGTCATTACATTGAAGAAAGAGGCGTCAATGGTGAATGTCGGCGGACGACCATAGACGAGGAAGAAAGGTGAATACCCGGTGGTTCGTTGAACAGCGGTGTTGTGTGCAAATGTTACGAACGGCAAGATTTTGTCCCAATTATCGTGGTTCGGTCCGATGTACATGAATATCATGTCGATTAGAGTCCGGTGGAATCGCTCTGTCAGCCCATTTGTCTGCGGGTGGTAAGCGGATGTGGTCTTATGAAGTGTGCCACAAGTTTTTAGAATTTCGTCAAGAATTGTCGACATGAAGGCCTTTCCCCGGTCACTCAACAACGTGCGAGGTGCACCATGACGCAACACAATGGCTTCTAAAAAGAAGGCGGCAACGTCTGAGGCAGAGCTAGTGCGTAGAGGAGCGGTCTCCGCGTATCGTGTGAGGTGGTCGACGGCTGTGACGATCCAGCGGTGGCCCGCTGGCGTTACGGGAAGTGGCCCGACGAGGTCTATTCCGACAACGGCAAAAGGTGTGTCGGGACATGGAATGGGTTGTAATAAGCCAACAGGAGCTGAAGTTGGTCGTTTCCGGCGTTGACAAAGTGCGCAAGAAGCGACATAATTAGCCACAAAGGTAGAAAGACCAGGCCAGAAGAAACGGCTCCTAACGCGGTTGTAGGTCTTTTGAAATCCCAAGTGTCCAGCTGATGGGTCGTCGTGCAATGCTTCGAGAACTTGTTTTCGCAGCGAACGGGGAAGTACTGGCACCCACCGATGCCCATCCGCATAGTAAGTATAGTGCTGCAGGACATTGTTCTCTAGCTTGAACAGCCGTAGCTGACGACGTAGTCTGGCATTAGGTGGAGAAGGCGAGCCATTCAAGTATCCGATGATGCGGTTACAGTAGGGGTCGTCACGTTGGTACGCGGCAAACTGGGCGCTGTTGTTTAAAGGTAGCGACCCAGCAACTGCCAGGGGTGATAACGTGAGTGAACAGGAAGCCGCTTGATCACCTGAGGGGCATTCGGGATGCGTGGTTGGAGATGAAAGTGGCAGAGGGCAGCGAGAGAGAGCGTCAGCATCCTGATGCTGTTTGCCGGACCTGTACACAACGTCAAAAGTGTACTCTTGCAAACGCAGTATCCAGCGACCGAGGCGCCCAGACAAATTCTTCAGTGAGGACAACCAGCATAGGGCATGGTGGTCGGTAACCACAGTAAAGTGGCGTCCATACAGATAAGGTCGAAATTTCTGGATGGCCCAAACGACAGCGAGACATTCCTGCTCTGTTATCGAGTAGTTCTGCTCTGCAGGTGTTAGTGCGCGGCTGGCATACGCAACTACTCTCTCACGTGAAGTGTCGTCGCGCTGGAGGAGGACAGCACCGATTCCGTGGCCGCTGGCATCTGTGTGCAGGAAAGTGGGTGCACTCTCATCGAAGTGACGGAGGACGGGGTCTGATGTCAAAGCACGCTTAAGGGCTTGGAAAGCACACTCGCACTCGTCAGTCCACGTGAAATCCGTCCCTGACGTCAGAAGCTTGTGTAACGGCCCCGCAATGGCAGCAAAGTGACGGATGAAGCAGCGGAAGTAAGACGCCAGGCCCACGAAACTTCGCAATTGTTTTTGATTGCACGGACGTGGAAACCTAATTACGGCAGCAACCTTGTCGGGGTCGGGTCGAACGCCGTCTTTGCTGACAAGGTGACCCAATACTTTGATGCTTGTGCTGGCGAAGTGGCACTTTTTTGTATTGAGCTGTAGGCCAGCGTTCGAAATGCACGTTAGAACTTCGTCCAAACGCTTAAGGTGCTGAGAAAAAGTAGAAGAATAAATGACGATGTCGTCTAAATAACATAAACAGGTTTTCCATTTGAGACCACGTAAGACAGTATCTATCATGCGCTCAAATGTTGCTGGAGCGTTGCATAAGCCAAAGGGCATGACGTTAAATTCGTAAAGCCCGTCAGGCGTCGCAAACGCTGTTTTCTCCTTGTCTGCTTCGCGCATAGGTATTTGCCAATACCCGCATCGGAGGTCGAGGCTGGAGAAATATTCTGCGCCTTGTAGGGAGTCCAGGGCATCATCTATGCGTGGCAACGGATATACGTCTTTTTTCGTGATCTTATTGAGCGCTCTGTAATCAACACAAAAGCGGACAGAGCCATCCTTTTTCCGGACCAACACCACAGGAGACGACCAGGAGCTGGATGAAGGTCGAATAATATCCCGTTTGAGCATGTCGGCGACGTTTTTCTCGATGATTTGCCGTTCAGCCGAAGAGAGACGGTATGGGCGGCGGCGTACAATGGAGCTGCCTTCGGTTTCGATGCTGTGCTCTGCAACGGAGGTGCGGCCCAGAACTTTGCAATGTACATCAAACGAAAGGCTGTGCTTTTGGAGAAGGTCTAAGAGGTCTCTCTTTTGCTCGGCAGTGAGGTGAGGACTTATGGTGTCATTTAAGGTAACAGTGGTAGCCTTGATATCTGTAGTAGCAGACAAAGGCGGTGATTCTGCGTGAAGGGGAATCAGTGAAAAGGACTCACTGTCAGCGAAGCAGCTCACAGCAGTGATCTGGGGCAGCATCACTGGCGAAGAAGTTGGATTCAAGGCGGTGACCAATGCTTTACCGTCGTTAAACAGCACAAGGCCGGGTGCTATGGTAAGCCCCGCAGGTTTCGAGCGAACTGATGGAGCTATAAACACGTCACCATTAACTATAGTATTCGAAGCGATCGTTAGAAGTTGTTCATCTCCTGGCGAAATGAAACAATCAGTAGCAGCAATGAAACGGAAGCTGTATGGATCGACATCCGATGAACTCTCAGTAGCTGACATTCGAATTACTCGCTGACGACACGATATGAAAGCTGATGCCGAAGAAAGGAAGTCCCATCCTAAAATTACTGTGTGAGTGCACAAAGGAAGTACAAGAAACTGAATGTGGTGAATGATGCCATCTATGAAAACACGGACTGTGCAAACACTTGAAGGCTGAATAGGGACTCCATCTGCGCAACGAAGGGGAGGACTATCGTAGGGCGTCCTAACTTTTTTCAAGCGGGCACAAAAGTCTGCACGAATTACGGAATGTGATGCGCCTGTGTCCACCAGTGCCTCTGTCTGTATACCTTCAACATACACCAATAAAACATTCGATGGGCAGTCCGGAGGAGTTTGACGCAGTTCGAAAGATGCAGCTTTCCCTCCCGAAGCTGCACTGTTCAGTTTTCCAGTTGGCGGTCGGGAATTGAAGTAGAAGGTCGGAGAGGAGAAGAAGAACGCCGCATCAATGAAGGTGAGCGACGACGTGAGAACCGGGAACTGCCAACTGAGTCAAAGTTCTGCGGAGACGACGACCGACGTGTGCTGTTCGGATACAGCCGACGATAAGGGGGTCCAGTCGCGTAGAAGTCGTCCCGTTCAAGGTTATCGTAGCCTCGTCGTTCGTCTTGCTGACGGTGTCGGCAAAACCTTGAAATATGACCACGGATGCCGCAATAGAAGCAAGTCGGCCGCGAACTGCGCCAGGCGTTGTAAGGCTGGGAAGATGGTCGCGGTGCGAGTGAGTTTAGCGATCCATGTACTTCGGGCGCTGGTAGCTGCATTGGGCTTTGCTGGGGTGCAGGCGTCCTAGCAGCAACCTGAGCATACGTTGGCATGGCCACAGGATATGAGCTCGGGACAGGTGTGACAGTCATCGAGGCCAGGCTCTGATGGGGCGTAGGTGTCGTTGCAGCAACGTGAGCATAACTGGGCATGGGATGTGAACACGGAGCTGGTGTACTAGTCATCAAGGCCAGTTCCTCCCTCACGACGTCGCGCAAACTAGTGGCGGGTGGCGTCGTTCGGATATCGAGGTGGCGAGGTGAAGCCTGTGCGTGAAGTTCCTCGCGGATGATAGAGCAGATCAGTGCACGCAGGTCTGTTGTATCTTGACTTGAGCTCAGATCAGACATATCAGGTTGTACCCGAGTGGTCTGAAGCTCCTCAAGGCGCTGACAGGTAGCGACAACATCGGCTACGGTTTGAGGATTTTGCACCACAAGCGCATTAAAAGCGACAGTCGCAATTCCTTTTAGCAGGTGGCGCACACGGTCGTTTTCCGCCATATTGTTGTCGATGCGGCGGCAAAGGGCGAGAACATCTTCGATGTAAGAAGTGTAAGACTCGCCAGGGCGTTGAACACGTGCGCCAAGCCTCTTTTTGGCGATATCCGAGCGCACTGACGGGTTGGAGAAAATCTGGTGGAGCTGACTTGTAAAAGCGGGCCATGTCGGAAAATCTGTGGCGTGGTTGAAAAACCACGTTTTTGCGATGCCACTCAGGTAGAATGCAACGCGGGTGAGTTTCGCAGGCTCATCCCAGTTGTTGATAACACTCACGCGGTCATACTCCTCTAGCCAGTCTTCAACGTCTTCACCCGGAAGCCCTGCGAACAGCGGAGGATCCTTTTGAGGGCTGGTGACCAGGTGAGAAGGGTTTCTTGCCGGTGGGAGCGGTGGCGAAGCTGGCACGCTGGACTGGGCGGCTTGCGACATTACCGGACCCAGGTCGTTTAAGCGGCGGCCTGAACGGAGCTCCAGGGATGTGTTCTAGAAGACGCTGGGGTGTCCGAGAACGCGAGAGGACGCAGGAACCGGGCAGCACTCTCCACCACTTGTAAGATGGCGTCGAGAACACTCGAGACTCTCCTTTTATTGACTCGAGTATGTGCCCCACAACCTAAACTTGACTGGTGATGATGAGTATTTACAGATGAAAAGATGGGACGCATAAATAATGCTCACAGTATATTCAATACCTTCTCAAGCAGTATGACACTCCTATCGAGAGTAACATGCTTTTAAAGAGAGTAACAACCAGAAAATATCTAAAATTCTTGTCATTACTCCTTTAAGGTCAATGCTGTAAGCAATGGAAGGGAAAATTATAGGTGTAACCTCAACGGACAAGGTCATGAAACAAATGGGTGTTAATGACATATTAGTCAAAATCAAAATGAAATGAACATAGGCAGGCCATGTAGTGCATAGGCAAGATAACTGCTAATGATTGATATGTTGATTGATATGTGGGATTTAACGTCCCAAAACCACCATATGATTATGAGAGACGCCGTAGTGGAGGGCTCGGGAAATTTCGACCACCTGGGGTTCTTTAACGTGCACCCAAATCTGCTAATCAGTACTGACTAGCAGATAACTTCTAGTCAGTAAGAGTAACTGACTGCAAGGCAAATGTGCAAGGGCCAGACAAGTGGGCAGATGAGATTAATAGGTTCGCCGGTATAGCGTGGCAGCCGCGAGCACAAGACCAGATTGATTGGTGGAACAAGCTCTGCAGAGGACACAGTCAGGCAGATGAATGAAACTTTTCTTTGGCAACCTGCCCACAACATACAATGAGCCACTTGCAGAAAGGCAAACAATTGCTGCTGGTGACTTACTTGCGGCCGGGTCCTCAAGCATCGAGACAAAGGACCGGTACGTGTTAATCTGTGTTAGTGGATCCAGTGTTAGAGCCATCTTGCCCAATGAGGAAAGGCCCTCCTGAAATCAAACAAATACCGCGTACTGTCTCATCGCAAGACACATTATATGAGAACAGTTACAATTTGTGAGTGATGAATGAAAGGTGACTAAAGATTAGCTAGACCTTTGTCAATGATTCAGATGGCACTCAACAATAGCTCGAGGGTAAAGGCTATTTCAGTCTAGAAAGGCCCTTCACGGATATACTAACCACATAGTTACATTCTATGATAAGCACCTTCTAGTGCTAACACATACTACCAAACAAGGAAATTCACAAAAATTGGAAAAAACAAAAGCACCACATTCGCACATAGTTGCCAAGCACCTTGGCAGGCTTCTTCTAGCAGCAAGCCAGTGCACTTGGGTACAACTTTAGAAGGTATTTTATTCCCAAAGCTGTTTGAACGTTAGCTTGCACTCTGGAGCGGTGACATTACTAATCAGACGGCAATCATGCTTGGGTCATCCAGGTGGGGCCATTCCTACCTTCTGAAGGACAGATGCTACTCGGAATGCAGACATTTTCTCCCAAAAAATTGTTTTTTAATTCTTGCTTTGCTTCAGAAGTTAGTTTTTCTACTCCCATGACAAAAATAATCAACACTGTAGTTGAACTCGAAGTAGGTAAAATCACTTTCAAAGAGCACAAGGTGTAGTGGCGTACCAACTCTTTCGCGAGTGGGGGGGGGGGGGGCAAGTCTACCCTTTACTTGTCAGCAAATTATATATATATATATATATATATATATATATATATATATATATATATATATAAGAACCTACTAGGGAGGCAGTGTTGGCAAAATTTCGCTATGTTGTAACATAGCCTCGTAACAGTTTCATTCTCCCATAGGAACACAATTGAGTAATTACTGTTGTGATGGAAAACTACGCCTTACTTGTTTGTTTCCCCAGTGTGCAGCCAAGATTGACTACTGCCGAAAGTGGAGGGGGCTCAGCCCCCAGACTTTTCTCAGTGGGGGGAGGGGGGAGGGCTCGTGTCTCTCTTGCCCCCCCCCCCCCCCCTGCTGGTATGCCTATGACAAGGTGGGTACTAAAACGTAAAAGCTCATTGTACAGAGTTCCCTGAAAATTGTCATGTGGCTGCTTACTATTGCATTTCACATGAGTTCACCAAAGCCAAAATAACAATGATGGCAGAACTATTATTAATAACTAACAGACAGGTATGTCAAGGAAAGTATAGTGGATGTTAATCAAAGTAACTATAATCATGAAGGAAAAAACGTGGACGAAAAGACAACTTGCCGTGGACAGGAACCGAACCTGCGACTTCCGAATAATACATCCGATGCTCTTCCAACTGAGCTACCACAGCGCCATCCACCCATCCACTTCATGGTGTATGTGCATTTAAACACAGGGCGTCAGTCAGCACAGCAAAACTCAGTGTTCCATACTCGCCGCAATGGCGTAATTTCCTCGGCATAATTGCCCGTTAGTTCTCATTAATAGGGCGTCTAACAAAGAAAACGTGCTATTAAGTTTTACACTTCTTTCCTTCATGGTGAAAGAAACCATTTTAAAAATCATATCCTAACTACATTGATGAACTTTCATTTGTATGACTAAAATGCATTTTTCTCAAGATGCAAGCTTGGGCAACCTTTCAAATTTGAACATCATGTTTCGGGTTCTTCTGATGCCCAGGTCGGGTTTCCCCTTTACTTCTTAATGTGTGAAGGTGATTGTGTGGCACGAGAGATTATCCAGCTACGAAACGGGTACGCAGACATCCACCTGACAAATTTCGGGAACGAATTCCAGCAGATCGCAAAGGGGACAGCCATAGCCTTTCTTCATGAGGTTTGTGACGCCACAGAAATATCCAGCCTTGAAACAACGTCAACGGATATGAAACCAACATCTGATGTCTGCGACGTAATATCTGTAAATCCTTAACCATTCAGTGATCCAACGTCAACAGCTATACGACCTTGTACGGGAATTCGGCAGCTGTATTTCTAATAGTTCAAAGGTACGACACACGACCATTACAAAACACAGGATCGTAACGGACGAGACAACCAGGCTGGTACGCCAGCACCCGTACCGTTTCTCACCAAACGAAAGGGAAGTTATCAAGAATCAAGTACAGGAGATGCTTGAAGATGATGTTATTCAGCTTTCTAGCAGTCCGTGGGCATCTCCTGTAGTACTCGTCAAGAAGAAGGATAACACGCTAAGGTTTTGCGTCGACTACCAGAAATTCAATGCTGTGACTAAATCGGATGTATATCCGCTCCCGCGTATTGACGACACATGTGGGGTCTCGGCGAGGCGAACGCGTGCAACGCCACGCCACGCTCTTGGAGTGAACGAACACAGTGGACACGGTCGGTACCAAGCACACAACATACATACATTTATTAACTAATTTAGACGACGATATCGTCCGCCGAATGATACAACAATTTCAAATAACATGCTACCATACAAACAACATAACGCAGGGACACACTAAACACACAATAACATGATAAACACACACTAACACACCCAACACACTAGCACATACCCAAGGCGGCGTCGCCAACGCCTGACCTTCCACGTGGGACCCCCGGCGCGAAGCCTGCGGTGCCGAGCACCGGGGGGCCCACGCGACAGACAACCGTTCGCGGCAGCCGCCACCCGCAGAAGAGGCTCGCTCAACGCTCGCCCACCGCCAAGGCCCGCCTTCCGCCAGGGGCCACCGCCGGCGCTACCACTCTACCAACAGTGGCACTCAAAGCGAACACAACGCCATCTATCGCCTGGCGGTGGTCACCCCCAAAATAAAGCCTTGGGGCGAGACACGTGCGCCACGCGGTGCAGACAACTTTACAGGGGGGGGTGTCAGCACCCCCACATTTCCCCAACCTTAAATCAAACCATACCCCGAAATCATAAAATAGCTACACAAGCTTTAACAAAAAATAATATCGCACAACCACAATGTCCTTGCACCACGACACCGCCGCCGGTCGACACTGCTGCACTGTCCGGCTAGACTTCACCTCAGTACCGGCCCCGCAACCGCAACGTTGCCGTCGGCCCGACGATCCGTCGCCAGCGCCGACACGTATTCCAGTTGCGACCAGCACTCGCGAGGGCGCCGGACTGCAGGCAGTTGCGCAGGTCCCAGGCATCTCCATCGCCCGACCTCACGACCGCATTCCTGGCCAACGACGCTGACGATGTGCAGGACAGCCGGCCGTGGATGACATCCCTCCCGCTGAATACATCGACAAAAAACAAAACTCGAAAGAAACAAAGGAGCGCGGCCCAGGGGAGGGAGCTTCAGGCTTTTCGGCCACGTGGTACGGTGGTCAGTACTGCTAGCTAATACATCGGTGGCGGCCGAGACGCCCATCAAAAAAAAAAAAAAATCACGTTTCCTAACTCATGCTCACAAGAAAAAAAAGTGAGGGAAGCGGAGCGCGACACCTCAACGCCACGATCCACCTAGTTGTGCCACGTGCGACAGGCGGCTGCGTAGAGCCTTAGGCCTAATGAGTCGCTCGGCAACAACCGGCATCCACCCAGCACCCAGCCTAGGCGCAGAAGAGGCAGCCGCGAGGAGACGTCCACTCTGTGAGGTGGCCCTATCGCTCACCGCACACAGCAGCTTACCGAGCGATCGGCGTTCACCGCCCCGGGCGGTGTCACGACGCCTCGGCGTCGAGCCGCAATACCAGACAGCAACGACGCCCGGCTCCCTGAGCCAAAAGAGATAGAAGAAGCTATTCACAGAAAATCGGACCACCCACGAGGCTTCCGTACTCACTCGCTTCGGGCCTGGCCTACAAACCACGTGCTCTAGGCCTTGCTCACCCCAGGATGCGGACCGCATGGCTCTCGTCCTAATTCAACAACGTTTTTGAAAACTAACAACAAAAAATAACAACACTTGCGAGCAAAAAAATAAATAGAAAGTCAACCTGCCGACAAATTGAAACACGTTACAAAACCAATCTCCTCGCTTCTCAACAAAGCACACCACCGACGCTAGCAAAGAAGTCCCCCCTAGGCCTACTCTACTCCGGCTCTAACAAAATTATTGTACTGAACCGCAAAAACTGTCGTCCGATACTCCAAGAGTCCCACGTTGGGCGCCAGTGTGGGGTCTCGGCGAGGCGAGGCGAACGCGTGCATCGCCACGCCACGCTCTTGGAGTGAACGGACACAGTGGACACGGTCGGTACCAAGCACACAACATACATACATTTATTAACTAATTTAGACGACGATATCGTCCGCCGAATGATACAACAATTTCAAATAACATGCTACCATACAAACAACATAACGCAGGGACACACTAAACACACAATAACATGATAAACACACACTAACACACCCAACACACTAGCACATACCCAAGGCGGCGTCGCCAACGCCTGACCTTCCACGTGGGACCCCCGGCGCGAAGCCTGCGGTGCCGAGCACCGGGGGGCCCACGCGACAGACAACCGTTCGCGGCAGCCGCCACCCGCAGAAGAGGCTCGCTCAACGCTCGCCCACCGCCAAGGCCCGCCTTCCGCCAGGGGCCACCGCCGGCGCTACCACTCTACCAACAGTGGTACTCAAAGCGAACACAACGCCATCTATCGCCTGGCGGTGGTCACCCCCAAAATAAAGCCTTGGGGCGAGACACGTGCGCCACGCGGTGCAGACAACTTTACAGGGGGGGGGGGGGGGTGTCAGCACCCCCACACACATTAGAAAGACTTCGGTGTGCCAAGTTCTCATCACTAGATCTGAAAAGTGGATACAATCAGGTGTGCCAAGTTCTTCTCATCACTAGATCTGAAAAGTGGATACTGGCAGATTGAAGTTGATGAACGTGATCGCGAGAAGACTGCTTTTGTTACCCGGGACAAACTCTATGGATTCAAGGCTCTCCCTTTTGGTCTCTGTTGTGCGTCGGCAACGTTCCAACGCATGATGAACACTGTACTTTCCGGATTGAAGTGGCAGTGTTGCTTAGTGTACCTTGACGACAAGGTCACCTTCGCCGCTACATTCGAGGAGCATATCAAGCACCTGCGAACAGTTTTAGAAGCAATCCGTTCGGCAGATTTAATCATCAAGCCAGAGAAGTACCAATTCAGTTTCGAAGAGCTTCGATTCCTTGGGCACATTGTCAGCGCCCACGGTGTTCGCCCTGATCCCGAAAATACGGCCGCCGTTGCAAGGTTCCCCGTGCCAGCAAACAAAAAGTCAGTACGGAGATTCCTAGGTCTCTGTGCTTACTGTAGACGATTTGTCAGAAATTTCTCGCAGATCGCAGAACCCTTGACGAAACTTACGAGAGATTTTCGAGTGGGAAAACCGAGCAACAAAGCGCCTTCAACGAATTAAGATAACGGTAGCAAAAGCCCCCCAATCCTTTTTCATTTCGATGAAACAGCTGACACGAAAATAAACACAGACACCAGTATCAACGGCCTTGGATGCATCGTAATACAGTGGCAGAATGGCGAAGAAAAGGTGATAGCATACATCAGCCGGACCCTAACAAAGGCGGGGACCAATTATTCGGCCACAGAGAAAGAATGCCTTGCCGTCGTCTGGGCCGTCAGTAAGTTTCAGCCTTACTTGTATGGTAGACCACTCGAGGCAGTCAGCGATCACTACGCCTTCCGCTGGCTCGCCAACCTCAAGGACCCGTCCGGACAACTAGGAAGGTGGAGCCTCGGACTGCAAGAATTTGATATAACTGTGGTATATAGGTATATAGGAAACATACGGACGCCGACTGTTTGTCACGGGCACCTGTAGACACAGCACTATCAGAAGAAGGCGACTTTCCATTCGTAGGTGATGTCGAGACTTCTCGGATAGCCGAATTTCAACACGCGGACGAAGAATTGTTCCCGCTCATCAAACACCTGAAAGGAGCTGACGTACAAGTACCTCGTATATTTTCTCGCAGCCTTGCATCGTTCTGCCTCAGAGCAAATGTCCTCCAAGAGAAACTTTAAGCCCAACCGTGAAAAGTTCCTGCTTGTCGTTCCTGCAACTATGCGGCAAGAAATATTACAAGCGTGCCAGGATGAGCCTACTTCTGGACATTTGGGGGTTACACGAACGCTTGCATGAATCAGTCTCCATTAATATTGGCCCAAGCTATTGTCTTCAGTACAGTGCTATGTTAAAACATGCCGCGAGTGCCCAAGACGGAAAATGCCTCGTGCTAAGCCAGCGGGCTTTCTGCACCAGATAGACCCACCGAAATCATCTTTGCAACAAGTTGGAATGAACCTCCTTGGAACATTCCCGGCATCTTTACTTGGCAAGAAGAGGATCGTTGTAGCAACTGATTATT
Organism: Rhipicephalus annulatus; assembly: GCA_013436015.1. NCBI lineage: Eukaryota > Metazoa > Arthropoda > Arachnida > Ixodida > Ixodidae > Rhipicephalus > Rhipicephalus annulatus. The sequence goes on along the minus strand of WOVY01000110.1, from coordinate 1,396,591 downwards.
TAACGAGATATGTGGAAACAGACTCCTTACATCGAGGAACGGCAGCTGAGGTCGCCAAATTCTTTGTACAGAGCATAGTGCTACAGCATGGCGCTACGACTGTTGTAATCACCGATCGCGGACCGGCTTTCACGGCAGAACTCATGGAATGCCCGCTGAACATGACCCACACTGTTCACAGAAAAACTACCGCATATCACCCTCAAAGCAACGGCCTGACTGAACGCCTTAACAGAACTCTAGCTGACATGATATCTATGTATGTGGATGTCAAACACAAAAAGTGGGACGAAATTTTACCATAGGTCACCTTCGCTTATAACACCGCCATACAAGAGACTACCAAGATTACCCCTGTTTCAACTAGTTTACTGTCGTGTAGTTACCACAACACTGGATGCTATGTTACCTATAGACCACCAAGATGACTACCCTTCTGATCTTGATGACTATATAGAGAGAGCGGAAGAGGCCCGCCAATCAGCAAGGTACCGAATATGTCACCAACAACGAATCGATGCCGACCGCTACAACCGAGGAAGACGTGAAACACGGTATGAAGTTGGTGACAAAATGTGGATATGGACCCCAGTACAACGACGAGGCCTGTCTGAAAAATTCATGTGTCGATATTTTGGTCCTTACGAGGTAGTACAGCGACTCTGTGACCTCGTTTATGAAGTAAAGCCTACAAGACGCGGGCATTCCAAACGACGCAACTCCACCGAGCGTGTACACATTGTGCGCATGAAACCGTACTACGACCGATACGAAGACTAGCCATCCCACTCGCTTGCTGTACAACCATTTCATTCTTTCAAACCTTCAGACACGAAAACGCTGCATACATTATCATCGAAAGTATCGAAGCGATGCCTCTTGAGACGGGGGATAATGCCACAGGAAAGTGCCATTGCTCCGTGCAACGCGGACGTCGTGAACGAAGAGAAACGCTAACGGCACGACTACGAGCGACGAAGCCAGCCGCAATGCACGAGCCGGCCCTGCATACGCCCGGTACTCTGCCGAACAGCCAACGCGCGTGAAGAAGATGAGAACGAGGGTGCTCGAGGCAGAGGCTCACGAGGACTACCGCCCTTGGATCTTCTTGATTGCTGTGCGTCGTTCACTTTGGGCACAAGTTTGCCCTTAATTAACCGTGTAAATAGAACATCCTTGTTGTGAGGCTGCTATATTTGTTACAATATACAGTCTCTTTTTCACTGTTTCGATGCTGATGCTTTTTATGGTACTGCTACTTCTGTCGCTTCAACGTTGTAGTTCCTTAAGCCATACACTTTCATCATGTCGACAAGCTTTGTCAGCTCAGTAAACTCTACGTTAGATACCGAATTAGCAGTCTCCCTCATGTGTTACTGTTTTTCTGCAGCACGGAGGGGGCTGCTGGACTCGGAACTCCTCCGGGCTGCATCGCAGGTGGCAGCAGAGCCCCCCCCCCCCCTGGCGGGGGCCTGGGATATTTTTTTAGTGCTTCGTTTTAGCTCTCATCCTACGCCAATGGACTATTGGCCATTCTGTCTTGCAGCTATTTCACGCAAGTCTGTTTATGCCTGTTCCCTTTCCTTTCATGATCTTTAAATTCAATTATGGGCAGTGACAAGTAGGGAGTGTGGCACCGTAGTCGCATTGAACACAATCGCAGGATGATAAAAATTGAGGCCATTGCACGGCTCTTGTGCAAAGTACGTACGGGATGTACGCATACGTATCAACAAAATGTGTGTGTGTACATATTGACACAATGTGACTTCAAATTACGCGCACTAGCAAATACTTGTGCCTTCTAGATGATTTGCGATGCACGAGCCTGCGGGTTCCAGCTGTGCGCGAACCGTGTTGAAAGAAAAGAAGAAGGTAGAAGAAGAAGCAGAAGGGAATCCTCGAGACAATCTAGCTGTGCTATGTAACGCACTTTTCAATAAACTCTTTTAATAAGCTAACGTAGGCTGGGCGAACTTGTGCCCGAGGATTATAGCACAGCTAGATTGTCTCGAGGATTCCCTTCTGCTTCTTCTTCTACCTTCTTTTCTTTCAACACGGTTCGCGCGCAGCTGGGTCCCGCAGGCTCGTGCATCGCAAATCATCTAGAAGGCACAAGTATTTGCTAGCACGCGTAATTTGAAGTCACATTGTGTCAATATATGTAACGGATGAGACATGGCGTCAGTCAGAACACCAGTTTATTCTGACCCTTCATCTTCCTCGTCTTCCTTCCCCACAATCACCTGTGAAGCGTCACACGTTTCCCCCTCCCCCCAAGAGTGTCAACTTATAGGGACAATAGTAGCGACGCAGTTTGTTGACGTGCACAATGTCAGTAGTTCTGCTTAATGGAGCTACGCATCAGTCGATCTCATAGTTCACAGGAGAGAGACTGCGAAGAATTGTGTAAGGTCCTTCCATGACTGAACTGAGTTTTCCTTTGTTCGGGTGCCAAGGTGTTTCGTAGAAGACCAATTCACCAGGTTTGAGATCTTGTGGTAGGAATTTTTTGTCGTAGATTATCTTGTTCTTCTCATAATAGGCAAGCGTGTTTTTGATTGCATTTTTCCTTGCTTCTTGCACACTCTCCATTGATGAGTCTAAAATTGTGTCGTACGAAGAAATTCCATACATTAGGTACGATAGTGGATATCGTGTTACTTCATGTGGGGTTCTGTTGTATTCATCGACGACATCCGAAAGATGTTTGACCCAAGACTTCTGTGGCTGCTCATTTATTTTGCACTTTAGCCGGGTTACAATAGTCTGATTTGTACGTTCCTTCATGCCATTACATTGAGGGTGTTGGGAGGATGTGAACAATTGGTGGACACCATTGAGTTTTAGAAACTGCTTGAATTTTCCAGCTGTGAAAGCTGGTCCACGATCAGATAGAAACTTCTTGGGTTTTCCTGCTGCAAAGATGGCGGTGATGCACGAAATGTAGGCGTCACAAGTTTCGTTCTTGTGGGGAAACGCCCAGACATACCGCGTAGCGTGGTCGATCGCTAAGTGAATAAACTTCTTTGTCGAGCCATATCCTGAAAAGCCACCTATAGTGTCCATTGCTAAAAGATCAAAGGGTTGTTTTGCAGGTGGTAGTGACTCGAGAGATCCGAATCTCTTGGTTTTCGGCTTCTTGCAACGCTGACATATGTCACAGTGGCGGACGTAGGATGAAACGTCTGTGATGATTTCCGGCCAATAGTAGGATGATGACAACAAGCCCAGAGTTTTCTTTACTCCGACGTGTCCAAACTGACAGTAAGCGTTCTGCAGAAGGCCCAGTCGAAGCTTGAGAGGTACGTACACTTTGCGAATTCCTTTACGTGTCACGATAGTGACTCCGTTTTCTGTTGTGTACTTGCAGCGAGGGCGGTCATCCTGGTAAGTTTGAAGTTCTGGTAATGAAAGGAGTTGAACCATAGGGCTTCGCGAAAATACGTCCGCCTCGATGTTTTCGCTGCCTTTTTGATGTCGAATGTTAACGTCATACATCGACAGCTTCAAAGACCATCGAAAGAGCCGGCCATGTGGGTTTTTTATGTTTCTGAGCCATTGTAAAGCAGTATAATCGGTAACAACAGTGAATGGTCGTCCATGTAGGTAGCAGTGCCACTTGTCAACAGCGTCAATTATAGCGAGGCATTTGAGCTCTGTAATGGCACAATTTAATTCATGCGTGAGTAGCTTACGCGAGTGATAGGCAACGGGGTGTTCTTTACCATCATGATCTCTTTGCTTCAGAACTGCACCTACGCCTACGTTAGATGCGTCGCATTAAAGAATGCATGGTTTCTCGCAAGAAAAAATTGTAAAATGGGTTCTTTGGTCAGACAGTATTTCATGTTCTCAAAGGCTTGTTCACATGAGGAATCCCATTCCCATGGTATGTCCTTCTTCAACAGCTTTGTAAGTGGGAAAACTATGTCACTGAAGTGCGGTATAAACTGGCGGTAAACGTTGGTGGTGCCTAAAAAACGCTGAAGCTCTTTCGGGGATTTTGGTCTTGGGAATCGCAATACAGCTTCTGTGTTTCTTCGTATAGGCGACACTGTACCGTGCGACACTCTGTGACCCAGATATTCAATAGAATCTTGGGCAAAATGGCATTTCTTCAATTTAAGTTTTATATTCTCCATTTTTAGCGCATGCGATAGAGCTTGGAGGTTCTGTAGGTGCTCAGTAAATGTGTCGGAGAAGACTACGATATCATCAAAATAATTAACGACATTCTTTAAGTTATGTTTTCTAATAACTGATTTCACAGCTCTTTCGAATGTAGCAGGAGCATTTCTCAAACCGAAAGGCATAACAAGCCACCCATAATGGCCATTAGGCGTGACAAAGGCTATTTTTGGGATGTCCTCTGGGTTCATTTTGACATGCCAATAGCCTGATGTGATATCCAATGTCGAAAAATATTTCGATTTTCCCAGGTAGTCTAGAACATCGTCTATACGCGGAATAGATTGGTAGTCAGGCACAGTGACAGAGTTAAGCTTTCGATAATCAATGCATAAACGTGTGCGTCCTTCACCTTTTTTCTCTGCAAGAATGACTGGAGCCGCGTATGGGGAAAAAGATGGACGCACTACACCTTGCTTGACAAGTAAGTCCACTTGCTTGACAATTTCCTCTTTGTCTGCCAGGGAGCATCGATACGGTGGTCTGTGGATAGGCACGTTGTTGCTGAGGGCAATGCAGTGTCGTTCATCCGCGATACATCCGAAGTCCATCTGAGACTTTGAGAAAATGTCTTCGTAATTGTGAAGCACCTCTCTCAAAGCAGCTTGTTGCGATGGTGAAAGGTGCGTAACATCAACGGCTTGGAGAGGGGTCGTATCAACGCTGAAGACACACTTCTGTGTTTAAAAGGAATTCTGTAAAGCTTTGTTGTCTTGAAGCAAAGTCATCGTGTTTAAATCCAGTGACAGGTTGAAAAAGGAGGCGTTGTTCAGGCCTAGAAAGAATTCAGTCTTCATGCCTGGTAGAACGTGTGCTTGGACTGCCCGCTTTAACTTCCCTATTTTCACCTGTATGTGTACGCGGCCCAAAGTTTTTGTGGTTGAGGTGACTTGTTGGACACTAATGCATGAATCCTTGAGCAACTGCACCTTGAGTTTTTTGAACACAACTTCATTGATACAGGTAATAGTCGCTCCTGTATCCAGAATTGCGTTCACCATGTGTCCGTTCACAAGTGCACTAAAACGTATTAATGAGCCTTTAGGCCGCCCTCTTCGTTTCCCTGGTGGTCAATTAGAGCAGACACCATTTCACGACGAGGGCACTCATTGTGCCAGTGAAACTGATTCGGCAAACCAGCGGATGCACAATGTCGGCACTCACTGTGAGGGGTGCGCGTCGATCCTGCAGGGAGCCATGGTCGCGTAGAATGAGGCTCTCGACGCATGAGCTGCCGTTTTGACGAGTCTTGGCAAAAGATAAAAGAAGAAATGATCACTCGTTTTAGAGACTATGACCAAGACCTACTTATTGCCAACCATCTCAAGAAAACCCGACACTATCGTCAATTCCCTAAGCAATCATCGAGCATTCGAAAGCCCAACGTGAATCGACAACTGCCACAAGACAAAGTCGCACATGAGTTTACTTACAGAAGACCATGCGCATTCTGGGAAAAACCCAACCATCAAGCGCGCCTCCCCTCTGCAGGAAAGTCGGAATTTGCAAAGTCCTCGCTCCAGCTTACGACACGAGGCGTTGCTCACCCACCTGATTGCCTTCATTCTTCGTCTCGCATACGTGATCCACCACGCGGTTTTTCATCACGCGGTTTTTCAAGCGCTCCTATCGCTCACCATTTGCCTCATAAGGACGCCGCGATCACGGTAGATGACCCGACGCTTCACAAAAATACTGGTCAAGCCATGCTCTTTCAGGACGGGTTCATTCATTACCGTCCGGTGCACACACCTTAGACAGTCGAAGCAAAGCACAAGGCTCAGACGTATTGAACATCGCACGCTGCCAGGCGCAAGAGCTCTTCTTAGTGAACAGTGTAGAAGAAGCTCCTAAAGAGCTGTCTATCAACCCTGAAGCATTATCTTTTCTGCCCGAACAGAATTACAACAGCCCACAAACTACCAACTGCCGACTAGACACCAGATCAAGTTGTCAAGAAAACCGGCCTGATGTTCAAGAATGGCTCCCACCGCAACGCGTTCCACAGCAACATCAGCAACGCCAACAAAAACAACAAGGAGAACCCCAAAAACTAGAACGGCCACATCAACAAGGACAACGACGAACTAAAACTACATCGCAAGCATACTTGCGGCTTAAAGAATGTCGTGAACGACCACCGCAACCACCACCGTCACCGCAACGACCCCTACAGAAAAGACTGATTCCGCATTTCAGCCATCTTCACAGAAAAAAAAGTCAAGGCACTTTTCTGCACCAGCGTTCAAGGTTGCGCCTTCGGTCTGAACATCTGCGCCATCGCGATAGAAAACTCCCTAAACGCAACAAAACAACCGCTTGTACTCTGCAAGAACACAAGCAGCGCCCAATCAGCCACGATCAACGGGCATGCAAACTGCATGCACCGCATTTGTGTCACTCACGACGAAAAATGCGATGCCAACAAAACTGTCGATTTTTCAAGGAATTCCAGCCTCGTTCATTCCTCGAAAGAACGCTGGCTGCGTTTACATTGGTTTCCAAGCCCAAAGCATGCTTATGTCATCCAGAGCGTAACAGCCAGCCTCGTCCACCAGAGCCGTACTTGATAACCCTGGATTGCTGCCCTCTCCTGTGAAGTCTGTGCGATCTTACGGAACTTCAATGTGATGTGGAACTACAGTCCATTTAGACATTTTTTTTTGTGTTCCAGGATTGCTTGTTCATCATGTATTGTAATATGTAACGCGAGCATTCTTTCGGGGGGGTGGGGGAATCTGTAACATAAGAAGTTAGCGATAAAGCAGAGGAGGAAGAAGTGCAGAACGGAACAAACATGGCGTATGAGCCAGGCCACGTCTCCCATCCATCGTAGCGTCACATATATACATACATATATATAAGGGAAAGAAGTGAATACTTAAGGGCTTGTTTTCCCGTGTTTTGACACAATGTTAATGAAATCTAACAGACAATAATGCCAAGTACAGAGGAGGTTACTAGACCGGTTCCTGCCCTCGGCAAGTTATCTTTCCACCCCCTTTTGTTTCTACACATTTACCTTATAATTCAGTCTAATAACCTCCTCTATACTTTCTGTGGCATTATTATCAGTTAGATTTCATTATATATATATATATATATATATATATATATATATATATATATATATATATATATATATATATGTATATATATATACACCGAAAACAAAAGTGATGTTGGGTCCGGGTAAGATTATCCGTAGGGAAGAAGACGCACGTACGAAGTGATTTTATTGACGTTTCAGCCACGGGTCCGGCCTTCATCAGAATACAGTTTATGGCACGAGTGCTCTTTATATACATGTGTATATCAATAAGATACAAATATGAAACCCGGCATGAAAGGTGATATATGGGCATATATATATGCAAGTCACACAATTTGTAGGGCACCTGATGCACGAGTAAAAAGATATTTCCATGTGCGAGCACGTTATTTACAAATAAAAGATAAAACGTATAAAAGACAAAGCACATAACATGAAGAGTAGTCCGACCGGTAATAGCAAGGGGAAAAAAAGAAAAAATATTAAAATAATAACAAAAAATCACAAAGACGTTACAAAGCTGCTACGTAATCAACCGATACAGACAATGTAGTGCGACTTGCTGAGCAAGGTTGAAAAAAGATGGACAGGGTGATACAGGTTACGCAGATAGGCAACTGAGTTTTCCTACGTTTTCATTTAGACCAGATGCGACGGCGTTGAACTTATAGATGAGGAATTAATCACGGGCTTCTCTCCATCATAATTTGTGCGGAAACCAGATTCTAGTAGTGACCTGTAGATTTTCAAAAGAGTGATCAGGGAGGTGCACGTGTCTAGAAATGCGCAAGTGGGGCAAGGTGTTAGCATAAGATTTATGGTTCTTGAAATGCAGTCTAAAAGGCCCTTCTGTTTGACCAATGTACTGTATTTCCCATAGCGCACATTCTATCATGTATATCACGTTCTTAGAATCGCAGTCAAGATTGCCTTTGATTTTTAAGGAAAAGTTGGAACCAGTACTGGTGACTTGTTGACATGTGCGCATGTACGGTCATACTTTGCATCGCCGTTTTTGGCAAGCATGGCACCCGATCGTGTCAGGACTGTCTGCTTTCGACAATGATGACGATGAGAGTATGTCTCGAATAGTTTTAGCTTTGCGATACACTGCTTTAGGTGGTTCAGTCAAAACCGTTCTTAAGCGTTCACTTTGCATTAGAATATTGTGGTGCTTTCTCAGCAGATTCGAAACACGCAGAACTGATGCAGAATGGGTAAGGACTAAGTTTGTCTGCGGTGAGGGAGTAGTTTTTAGCAACGCACAACAGCGTTCTACAATTATGCATGTCGGCACGTTTTATTGTGTCATCAATTAATTGCGGTGGATATTTTTGTTTGACCAGAGCATCCTTTAGTGTTCTGCAATTTTTTTTAAACTCTGATTGCTCTGAGCAGATTCTTTTAAAGCGTAAGGCTTGACTGTAAGGGATGCTAGTTTTGCAATGTTTCACGTGGCTACTGTCAAAGTGCAAATACTGTTGCCGGTCTGTAGGCTTCCTGTATAGAGCAGTGAATAGCTTATCATTTACAACTGAAATGCTTACACCAAGAGAACTAAACATTGATGTGGAATAGGTGTGAGAAAATGATATTGATGAATGGGCATCATTAAAGTCAGATATGAAGGAAAGCAATTTCTGTTCACCATGCAGCCAAATAAGAAAAATGTCATCGATGTAATGTTTATAATAAAAAGGTTTCAGTGCGCTAGTTTGCAAAAATTCACTTTCAAGCTGGCCCCATGAATATATTGGCGTAGTTGGGTCCAATACGCGTTCTACGCGTATTGGACCCAACTATTGGACCCGTTGACGTGCCGCTAACTTAGACATAGTGTTGCCCTTCAAACTGAAAGTTATTTAGCTCTAAAATGAGCCTGAGCAATACTGCTAATGTGTTGCTGTCGATAAATTTACCCGGTGATGCTGCTTTATAGCAGCTGGCGACTGCCGCTATTCCGTCTACATGCGGAATGTTGGTGTATAAAGACTCTACGTCTAGCGTGACCAAAAAGGAACCTTGAGGAATAATCAGCTCAGATATACCAGAAACAAAGTCGGTAGTGTCCCTTACGTAAGACGGAAGTGATGCTGAGAAACTACTGATCAGAGAATCGACATAGCTGGACAATTTTTCTGTAACAGTACCTATACCTGAAGTAATGGGACTGCCGGGGTTGTTTATCTTGTGTATTTTAGGCAAAAGGTAAAAACGAACGGGAACCGGACTTAGGGGAATAAGAGAATGAATCGCATTGTCAGGCACCTTTTTATTATTTTATTATTTTTTCTTCTTTTTTCCCTTGCTATTACAGGTCGGGCTACTCTTTATGTTATGTGCTTTATCTTTTATGCGTTTTATCTTTTATTTGTAAACAATGTGCTCGCGCATGGAAACAATATCTTTTTACTCGTGTATCAGGTGCCCTTCAAATTGTCTGACTTGCATATATATATATGCCCATATATCGCCTTTCATGCCGGGTTTCATATCTCTATCTTATGATATACACATGTATATAAGCAGCACTCGTGTGATAAACTGTATTCTGATGAAGGCCGGACCCGCGGCCGAAACGTCAATAAAATCACTTCGTACGTGCGTCTTCTTCCCTACGTATATATATATATATATATATATATATATATATATATATATATATATATATATATATATATATACTAGTGTGCATGTGCGTCACGCAGCGCCGATTCGTCACTTTCGAAAGCGGCAGTCGCCAGCTCCTATAAAGCAGCATCACCGGGTAAATTTATCGACAGCAACACATTAGCAGTATTGCTCAGGCTCATTTTAGAGCTAAATAACTTTCAGTTTGAAGGGCAACAGCATGCCTGGGTACCTACTGACTCCGTGGGCGACCGCTGCAGTGCTGTTTTCTCGTGCATGCGCCTGTTCAGTATTGCCTAACGATGCAAGTTGGATCAATTATCAGCTCCTGGTGAGGCAATTTGATATAACAGTCCACGAAGAGCGAGCAGAGCGTCAGGGTGTTCTCTTGGCCGAAAGTTATTACATAAAATTAAGAACGAACACTGTGATTTTCCGAAAAGCACCGGCATGTTTGGCTGGCACAGATTAACAAAAATGACTTGAATAACCGATGATACTTTCATCTTCAGGTGTAACTTCATTACGGGTAAATAATGAAGTTACACCTGAAGCACGTACCTGCAAACAGAAATAGGTACTGTATATACAAACTTGTCCGCGACCGCTGCATGCACATGAGCGTGTCAGGGTGGAAATCATGGGAATTCGGGTATTGCATTCAAACAAAGTGTAAAAATAGATGTGAAACAATATTCATTCACTTGCGATTTGAAGTATAGCTTATCGGTTCAAGTTGGGGGGGTCAGGTTTTTTAAAAATTGGTCGATCGGTTCCCTAAAACGGTCTGTATCATTTTCGGGGACAATACTGGACATTGGTGCACAAAAACAAAAGTAATATACAAGGTAAAAGACGAATCAAGACATACGCGAAAAAAAAGTGACCGGCATCAGCGCGGCACGCACCACGCGAAGTCTCTACCTTGCATAATATATTCCTTGGCTGTTTCCACAAATTCCAATCAAAAACGCTCAACATCATCACTGTTTAAAACACTCGGGGAGCCGCATTGCTACTTTCGTGGTGTGAGCCGCAGGAACATATTAAATAGGGAATTAATAATATATCTCTTGTGAACTTGCCTAGCTGTGCACGATGACTCGTTTTCGATGGGAGCTGTGCACTTCGCTCATCCACTTTTAAAATTGCGGCTCGAGAGACTGTTCTTAGACCACGCAATTTGTAGTGAAAGCGATATAATGGGCCTTCGTAGATCGTGGCAGGCAGCCGGTGTAAGCGGTGGCTGGTATACATGTCACACGTTTTGATTTTCCGGTCTTGTTTCGAGTGAAGAAGCGAGGCCTTCCTAACCAGATGAGCTCGTTAAAGCATGACAACAAAAAACCGCACAGCTTCTCTTCAAGCATCGCGCACAGCAACAGATGACGTGCCCTCAACAAACCGCGCTGCAGCACACAAACTGCTGTAGGTACCCAGCGAGGTACCCGGCCATGGAGGGAGATGGCGAACACGGCAGAAGTGACATTGCATGAACACTATGTATATAGATATATATTGTAAAATGGCATGTCCAGGACCCTCAAGACTCTCCTTTATTGTTTCGAGTATGTGCTCCACAACCTAAAATGGAGTGGTGATGATGAGTATGCACAGATGAAAAGTTCGGACGCATAAAGAATGCTCACACCTATTTTCCTCACGCACTTGAGCGGCCCGCCCAGCCGAGACTTAGACGGGAAAGGTACGGCGAACAAAGGGTTTAAGACGGGAAACGTGGACTATCTCAGAGGCACGGTAACGACGGTCAGAGGAACCCTCGACGGGAGTGACAAGGTAATTGACTGGAGATGTTCGTTCACAAACAACATAAGGTCCGAAAAAGCGTGACTGAAACTTTTCACGCAATCCGGGTGTACAACAGGCGTCCAAAGTAGTACTTAATCTCCAGGACGGAAGGTGACGTCTCGACGAAAGCTGTCATAGCGTTGTTTGCGGTCTTGTTGACTGGCCTCCGTGTTAAGTTGAGCCCGTTGCCGTGTGTCAGCGAGCCTGGAGATAAAATGTTCTGGCGTAGTCGTGGACGTTTTTGTCGTTCCATTCAAAAAAGGGGCGTCAATGGTGAATGTTGGCCCACGACTGTAGACGAGAAAAAAAGGTGAATACCCAGTGGTTCGTTGAACAGCGGTGTTGTGTGTGAACGTGACGAACGGCAAGATTTTGTCCCAGTTATCCTGGTTCGTTCTGATTGATTAATTGATATGTGGGTTTAACGTCCCAAAACCACCATATAATTATGAGATTGATTGATATGTAGGGTTTAACCTCCCAAAACCACCATATGATCATGAGAGAAGCCGTAGTGGAGGGCTCCGAAAATTTCGACCACCTGGGGTTCTTTAACGTACACCCAAATCTGAGCACACGGGCCTACAACATTTCCGCCTCCATCGGAAATGCAACCGGGATTCGAACCCGCGCCCTGCGGGTCAGCAGCCGAGTACCTCCGCCACTAGACCACCGCGGCGGGGCGTGGTTCAGTCTGATGTACATGGATATCATGTTGACTAGAGTCCGGTGGAATCGCTCTGTCAGGCCATTTGTCTGTGGGTGGGTAAGCGGATGTGGACTTATGAACTGTGCCACAAGTTTTTAAAATTTCGTCAAGAATTGTGGACAGGAAGGCCTTGCCTCAGTCACTCAACAACGCGCGAGGTGCACCATGACGCAACACAATGGCTTCTAAAAAGAAGGCGGCAACGTCTGAGGCAGAGCTAGTGCGTAGAGGAGCGGTCTCCGCGTATCGTGCAAGGTGGTCGATGGCTGTGTCGATCCAGCGGTGGCCCGCTGGGGTTACGGGAAGTGGTCCGACCAGGTCTATTCTGACAACGGCAAAAGGTGTATTGGGACATGGAAGGAGTTGTAATAGGCTAGCAGGAGCTGAAGTTGGTCGTTTCCGGCGTTCACAAAGTGCACAAGTAGCGACATAATTAGCCACAAAGGCAGAAAGACCAGGCCAGAAGAAACGGTTCCTAACGCGGTTGTAGGTCTTCTGAAATCCCAAGTGTCCAGCTGATCGGTCGTCCTGCAATGCTTCGAGAACTTGTTTTCGCAGCGAATGGGAAAGTACTAGCACCCACCGATGCCCATCAGCATTGTAAGTATAGCGCTGCAGGACATTGTTCTTTAGCTCGAACTGCTGTAGCTGACGACGTAGTCTGGCATTAGGTGGAGAAGGCGAGCCATTCAAGTATCCGATGATGCAATTACAGTAGGGGTCGTCACGTTGGCAAACTGAGCGCTGCTGTTTAAAGATAGCGACCCAGCAACTGCCAGGGGTGATAACGCAAGTGAAGAGGAAGCCGCTTGATCACCTGAGGGGCATTGAGGATGCGTGGTTGGAGATGAAAGTGGCAGAGGACAGCGAGAGAGAGCGTCGGCATCCTGGTGCTGCTTGCCAGACCTGTACACAACGTCAAAAGTGTACTCTTGCAAACAGAGTATCCAGCGAACGAGGCACCCAGACAAGTTCTTCAGCGAGGACAACCAGCAAAGGGCATGGTGGTCGACAATCACAGTGAAGTGGCGTCTATACAGATAAAGTCGATATTTCTGGATGGCCCAAACGACAGCGAGACATTCCTGCTCTGTTATCAGGTAGTTCCGCTCCGCAGGTGTTAATGTGCGGCTGGCATACGCAACTACTCGCTCACGTGAAGTGTCGTGCTGGAGGAGGACAGCACCAATTTCATGGCCGCTGGCATCTGTGTGCAGGAAAGTGGGTGCACTCTCATCGATGTGACGGAGGACGGGGTCTGATGTCAAAGCACGCTTAAGGGCTTGGAAAGCACATTCGCACAAGTCAGTCCAAGTGAAGGCCATTCCCAACGTCAGAAGCTTGTGTAACGGCCTCGGAATGGCAGCAAAGTGACTGATGAAGCAACGGAAGCAAGACGCCAGGCCCACAAAACTTTGCAATCATGACTCTCTCTCTCTCTCTCTCTCTCTCTATATATATATATATATATATATATATATATATATATATATATATATATATATATACACACATATCGCAGCTTGAAATCATTGTGGTCACTATCTTCAGAAGCTGAGAAGTTGAGAAGCTGCATGAACTCTACACGCAGAGCAATAAACAGTGACTGATTAGTGCCAATGCATTTCCCCATTTTTTGTGTTCCCAGTTGATACGGGTAGCAAAAAGAAGGAAGCGGGGATAGCACAAAAGAATGCGGGGAGTGATCAACTCTCTGTCGTCCTTTACACTGACAATCTCAAATACCATAAAAAGCCATAGCGGCAGCCATCTTTAGGTACCCAGAGCAGAGAACCTGTCTGTTACATTATGTGCAAGTTATGTATATATTCAGTCAGTGAGAGAAATATAAAAGGGGAAGACAGGCGCTCCACCTCCTCCGGGAATATAAAAACCTTCCCTGCGTCTACGGCCCCTTCACAAGCAACTTTCCATCAAAGCTCACTGTGCCGCACTCCTAAGCTCACAGCAGGGTTGCCAGGCTAGGCAATGAATAGCCAAATTGGGCTACATTTTTGTGGAGTTGGCAGGATTTTCGAATGCTGGCTGTTTGGGTACTTTTGGGCTATTATCTGTCTTGACTTCAAACGCTTATTTTCCACTGCTTTTTCTCCTCTTGATTTGTTGTTGTGCCTAATAGTCATTGTGCATTAAGTGTTTACGTGTATAGTTGTCTCTCTGTATTATCATGTCCCTGTAATTTCTCCTTATTTAGCTAGCAGCGGCCTTCTACCGACAGTTGTGCCTATCAGTAATAATGAATTCATACATGTCCTTTTAAAGCGACGCTTCCCCAGCTGGTTTGACGAGGCTCCCGATTTGTTCATTCTCACGCTAAGTAAATTCGTAGACTAAAAAGAAAGTAACAAAAAGCACGTGCACATTATTTAATAAGCCTTGTGAAACTATTCGGTGCTATTTATATGCTTGAAATCACACAACTCTCAGCACTGCTGTTGCTTCTAAAGAATATAGCTTAACGCTTTACTTTTGTTTTGCTTGATATAAGATCCAACATAAGAATTGAATGTGACTGCATCATTTAGCTTTAGTTAATTGCTCACAGAATAGATTGATATGTGGGGTTTAACGTCCCAAAACCTCCACATGATTATGAGAGAGGCCGTAGTAGAGGGAGTCTCTGGAAATCTTGACCACCTGGGATTTTTCGTCACCCAAATCTGAGCACATGGGCCTACAGCATTTCCGGCTCCATCATCGCTTATAATAATAAACCAGCGACTCGTCTCCTACATACAACTCCTTCATCTCCCTTTTTTTTGGGCGATGAACCTCAGATTGTGGCCTCACTTCAAGGAAGACAATTTAACTCGCTGGACCTTTAACATTGATTATCACCTGGAAAGAGCAACAACAAAATACAAATACTAGTACGCAATGTGGAATTCTTTGCTTCCATTTCTCCTATCTGTGTCACATTCAATCTTGCATTGAGTAGCAGCAGGAGACATGCATGTCACATGGGTGCTTTTCAACAAATTGTCTCGCTTCTTTTTAATCTGGTTTCTAGAAGTAAATGTTGCTACATTCTCCAATTTCTTTCTTTATGAGTTCTCTCTGTATAAAAAAGAATTGGCACAATGTTGTTTCATTAACTTATTTCTTTTTTCTATTTTGGGCTATTGTCAATCAAATACATTTGGCTACTTTTGGGCCATTATTGAGCCTGAATTAGGCAGTTCACCCTGTGAGTATCTGGCCACCTTGCAGTTTATGCAAACCGTGGTGAGCCAATAATAATTATTATTATTATTACGAAGGTCTTGCGTCCCAAAATAACAATACAATTACGAAAAACGCCATGCTCCAGGAATTTCGACCATCTGGTGTTTGTTAATGTGCACTGACATCGCACTGCCACGGCCAGGCTAGACAGCACCTGTGCGCTGCCTTCTTACGGCCTTCACAACGGGTGTAGTACATGCCTCTAGCCACTCCTTTGAGAGGGCACTCTAACCCTGCCATCTTCCGCCACTGCGTACAGCGCACGAACATATGAATACGGACGTGCTTCTCCACTCACTGCGCGTTGAAAAACAAGTTGCTTAATCATTGAAGATGCACAAATGGTTTATGGCATTGCTCATACCTGATGATGCTGGGCTTAAACCTGTACCCTTCTGAAGAGTGCACTTTGCTGGCAGTGTCACAAGCCCTGAAGTGTGCGCATGATCGTAGCCACTCTGTGACAGAAAGCAGCGTACCACACACCCCTTACAAAATAATCTGGGTATGCTGAATGCTTTCTTCCGTGACATTCATTTGATGCAAAATAAAGACGGCCTTTTCTGTGCATCTGCTGTGATTTTTTTAATGCATACGTGGTGCTTGCTTTCGCGATACTATTGGGACGCATTTTTTCTTTTTTCAGCAATCGCTACACTTTCTCGTATTTTGAACGATAGTGCAACACTTGGGAGCGCAATCGTCCTATCATAGTCTGGTATCGACTCGCCCGATGAGCGTTGCTGTTTATTGTTTGCCTGCAAACACTTGCTGCTTCTTGTTCAGTGAAAATGTCTTGTGAAGTTGAAACATTCAGATCTGTTTCGTTGGTCTCCTATCATAGTCTGGTATCAACTCGCCCGATGAGCGTTGCTGTTTATTGTTTGCCTGCAAACACTTGCTGCTTCTTGTTCAGTGAAAATGTCTTGTGAAGTTGAAACATTCAGATCTGTTTCATTGGTCTCAGCTTTTCACTTCCTTGATGTTTCACGTAGGGGCCAAACTCGTGAAGCAGGATTTTTGCAAGGCTTCTATGCATTTGAAACCATGTAGGAAAGATAGTTGTCGAAAGGAGTAGGCGTGCGCGTGCAGTCAGTAATAAGTTTTCGGCACACAGTCTATCGCCAAGTGTCTGCTGCATAAGACTGTCGATGCAGACTTGCAGTTGATGATGAGGTTGTTTCTTGCAATGTTTTTTTGCCACTTGGCGCACAGTTCAGTATTGTGCGGGAATTGGTGAGAAAGAACACTGGGTGCTTTCCCGAACGGGACTTGCACTACGGAACCACGGCGATCGAGCAGCAGTGACGAAACACAAAAATACACCTTCATGCAGCTTATAATATCCATGTGCATAATGTGCACACTGAAGTTTGTGTGACTGCCTTCTTGACTCAAAAAAATTACTGCAGATTGAACACTGACAAAGGACCAAATGAAATGCAGGCGTGGTGAGTAATCCAGAATAAAACAAGCCACACTAGAGATATAAGGCAATTCACAACAACCTGCTTGTAGCAATAAGCTACAAGAAAGTTTATACAGATTTTTCAGAAAAACAGCTGCTTACTTGCCGAAAAGTTGTAATGTTATCTATTTCTATTACGAAACATGTTGTTCTACGAACTAAGAAGATAGCGCAGAACACATTTGCACTACAGTTTTCGTTTCGGGGCAGGTGGCCTGCGAGCATAAGCAGCTGCGTACTTCGTTTGCATTTTTCATGGATGTGGCTTGCAGTACAAAGAAATGCAAAGGGCTTGGGGTCTCTGGAATGAATATTTCCAGGTAGTGTTAAGACCCTGACAATGCACACCACCAATCTCTGTGCGTGCCGTTCGAAGACGTTATTCAGCAGCAAGAGCCCTCTTTTTTTTTGCTTTCTTTCTCTTTATACACAGTTTTTTAGTCATTAGATATACAACACACGTACGTGTTTCAAAGAGTTGTCGTGCTGCAGAGACAAGCTATTACCCCTGAAAGCACTCCAAATTCATTTGGAAAAATAAAGAAAAATAGAAAATAGCTAGAAAAGGGAAGGCGCGCTTGTCATTCTGTGAGCGACCTCTCTCAATGGCGACGTCGTCGTCTGCCGGGACCAAGGGCCAAAGGTGTTTGGTGCTCTCTGATCGCAGAACAGGAGCAGCATTGTTCTTCTATCGCTCTTATCATTGCCACTGCTTTATGCCTTCTCAATTTTGTCTCTCATTAGCCGATTATTTTGCATTTTCGCCGAGTTTCAGCTTGTATTAGCCACGAGCACATACACGGGCAAGCCATCTGGTAAATTAGTTTTCTTTTTAGTAGATGATTCTCTCTCTATCCTCGGTTTTTTTTAATAATCCCCCTACCCCTTTTCGTCGAGAACCCTTATTCAATGGCTCACATCGACAAACTCCCTTGTGCCGTGTGCGCGGCGCAGAAGATGCAATGTCAGGGTCGCTGCGCCCCTTCCGCCGACGGGTGGCGAAACAAACTCTCCCATTGTATTCGCGACGGGCCGTAAAGAATGAAGCGCGCGCAATGCGTGCGGCCCGGCCACGGGCCGCACGCATTTCCCGCCTCCACCGAAATGCGACCGCCGCGTACGGGATCGAACCCGCGGCCTTCGGTTCAGCAGCCAAGCACCACAACCACGGCTCTACAAGGAGCCAAGGCTTGACTTAAGGAAAAAATCAGCCACCACCTAAAATCGAAAACAAGGGTACTCAAGCGTCAAGAAACAAAGCCTCTACGGGACGTGGAAAAAAAAAAAAGGGGGGGGGGGGGTCACAATCGCATTAATCCATCCGATCCTGCCAATAAGCCAGCCGGCCACTACTAGCGGTCGAGAATCAACGCTGTGCCAAAACCGCTACTGCCTTTCATTGGGGCTATAGTGCCGGGGACCCCCAAACTCGGGCGTTCACTCGTACTCACAGCTGCAACCACGGAGAATAAGTGTACGCGGGCGGCTTGAGGTACCCGTCACTAATATCGTTTTTCTCTCTCTCTCTTTGCGATACGACGTACTTGCCGAAAGCATCATGCTGGCATTTACGCAAATAATGAATAGCCACGAATGAATTTAAAAACCGTGAAACACCTTGAAGTGCAGCAGTTTGGGCAAGTTGGTATGACATGACGATAGTTATACCACGAGAACACGTGTCCTTGTCTCTTTGTCGTCGTTCTGTTCTCGCGCTATAACTATCGTGTGAAACATCGTTGAGTAGAATTAACCGGTTTCGGGCTTTTTCAGCGGAGATAGCACTGAAGCGGCTCACCTAAATCGAGAAATGCTTGGACCAGATAAACGAAACATATCAGCGCCACCGCAAAGAGCATCGGGCGATTCAATTGTGGCTAACTACGACAAAACGCATACCTCGGGAAGCGTGCACTGTCAGCGGTGGTAATTCACGAGACAAGGCATGCGGCAGCTTCCTTGCTGGACGCCTCGAGTTCGGAGCACTTGACAGCACAGCTAAGGTAGCGGGTTGACGAAAATGTTCGCACCACAGAGCCTAGGTGTTCTGTGACAGAGCTTCAACAGATGAACACGCGCACTGACACACGAACGCCATCCGTTGCGCCATAATCGCCATTAGAATTATAAAGAGCAGTGTTGCCAACCTTCGGAGCCACTTTTTTCCTCTCTGTAGTACACGGAGGAAGGAAACCTTTCCTTCCTCCGTGCTGTAGTAAGATATTCCTTAGATTTTCCTAGATTTTTGTGGAGAGCGGTTTTTTTAAGCACGACCTTCTGTAATGGCAGAGACTGCTGCACCGCGCGTCGCACAAGCCACCCCCACACAAAAATGGCTGCTGCTTCGCATGAAAGTGACGTCATGCATTTTTCGGTTAGGCGCTTTGTTTGAATAGTTGGGAGTGTCTAGCGGTACGTCTAGAAATAATGATAAAAGCAGTTAAAATTACGTCCAAACAATAAAGTGAACAAAAATGTTAGTTAGGTTTAGCGTGACAACAATACAAAACCGGCTTGTTTGCCATGTCAAACTGATCGGCAGCTGTGGCGTAGTTGGTTAAAGCAACGCCTAGAGGTGTGCACCGACTGGTCGGCGCGCCGCCGCCGATAGTGTTCGCCACGCCGCCGCCGCCGACGCGAACTGATCGGCGCGCCGCCGCCGCCGACGTTTTTCATCGGCGCAATCGGTGCGCCATTTATGCGCCAGTACTGACTTTTCACAGATTTGTCTTCTTTTTCATCTTGATTTATCGCTTCGTTTCACATTTTATGTAGCCAGTAAAAACAAGGTTTCTTAGTTATCTTCATCCAGCTTTAGAGACCGAGAGTACCACTATGAACAGCGGCACAAGTTCGGCGGCCGCTGCATGAAATGACATATTGGACAAATTGACAAAAATAAATGTAACAGTTACAGTAAAGCATAGACACTGCCATCTTAGGCTTAAAGGCAATTTTTGCTGTTTTTTGTGTCGTAATTAGCTATGATTATGGTGAGACGACGTTGAATGTGATGGCCCAGCGTTTTGATGCGTGCGAGTTCACCATAGCACAATTCGAATATTCATACGGATGGAAAACGGCATCATTATCAGTCCAAGATGGCAGCCTATAATTGTGCCCGAAACAGGGCGTATATAAATAAGAAATGAAGTGGTAGCAGTGCAGCACTAATGCAGCGCGTTAGATGAAGGGAGGAGGAGGAATAAATGAGGAAGGACAGGGAGGTTAGGTGTTAGATGAAGAACTACACAAAACCCCGAAGGATGAAATCGAAAGGGAGAAGTTTAATGAAGATTAAAAGCGTCGAGGCATAATACATGCTCGAAGCTACTCAGGGTATATCAGCACCTGTCCGCGGTGTTAAAGTTGATCATTTTCGAGGATGACCACTTATATGCAGCGTCTGAACATGCTGCAGAAAATATTCACTATCTGTTTTATTCTTTAACTTATCTGTTTGTACCAGCCTTTTAAGACATTGGATACCCGGGATGAAGATGCCAAGGGAGTAAGATGGCAAGAGAGAGAAAGGAAGGCTGGGGGATTAACCATATCTTGGCATCCGGTTTGCTGCCCAGCACTGAGGGTTGAGAAATAGGGGCAAGAAAGGGCGTGTATAGAGAAAGAAAAGAAAACGCTTGTGCACTCAGGAAGTAAGATGGCAAACTTAACAGAGGATTTATTACATTCTGTACAGACAGGGCGAGAGGTCTCTTGCGAATGAGCTGGGTGGCTCACTATAAAGTGTATGTTTTGACTAAATCAGGGAATGGGTCCAGAATGCGCTGTTGAATCACGAGACACACACACCATTTCTGACGGTGCCGCTCACACTCGCTCAAGTGAAGGTCTTTGATTGGGGTGTGGCCACCACACTGCACCTGTGACACCAAGAAACCATTGTGGTCGCCTCATCGAACGTCTTATGGTGTCGGAATACCACCCCACTTCCCGGCTAAGATGGACAGTACACGGCGGACAGCAGGCTGGCAGCCCTTCGGTGACTTGTTTGATGAACAAAGAACGTGGCCCTCCCCCGTCGGCCCAGGCGCCGTGCGTAACAACGGCTATCCAGTGGTGAGAAGAGGCGTAATAAGCTTGTCTGAGACCACCAGTTTTAAAAAGAACAAAATAAAATTTTAAAAAACTTGCCAGTAGACAATTTACAAAAGACGGCTTGATTCCTCAAAAATGCAGAGACCGACATTTGAGCGACATGTCATATATGACATAGTTCAGCAAACTGGTTTTCATCACGTAACTTGAACGGACCTACTGGCACTGGGAGAGGTTAAGAATGATTGTCGCTGACAGATGTACTTCTGTTGCGAAGGTAATGCTCAGAGTCAACCAAATGAAACTTAACATTATATTCAAGTCTTGATAAAAAAATAAGTCAAGTTAGAAAGCTCCTCAGGTGGCCAGATAATAATTTACTTCACCATACTTTATGAAGAAGTAATTTGCAAATAAATAATGCAACCGCTGTTTAATTGACATTCAATGACGTGACCGCAATCAACGGTGTGTCGTCGCTATAAAACTGGAAAGTTAGATGTGGACCCGATCGGGCGAATGCGGCGGAGAACGAATATGTCACGTAATAAAAGCGATGTGATGTTGCACATTTTCATCTTTACAACTCCGTGCCCTTTTGCTTGCTCGTGATGTGTTCGAAGGAGCTAGCCAAGTTTCAGGTAGAAGTCAAGCAGAGTAGCCGGGGCTGATAAGAGCAACGTTTATGTTCACTATTTACACACTAAATGTAGCATCATGGAAGCTTGATGAGAGCTTCTGAGAGCTGGTTCAGAGCGTCTCGGTGCTCGCATTTTAAGCCGTGGTCTTCCTAAAATTCTCTGCAGGAGAAAACAATAGACAGTTTGCAATAAACTGCAAGGCAGCTTTTCTGTAAGCTTAGTTTTCCAACCATAAAATCTCGTTCACAGACGGCTTTTCTCGCTCATTTTGTTTTTGCCATTCACCTTTTTGAGATCTTGTGCTCGCGTGCCTTTGCTGGAATTCGGAGAGGCGACATTTTGTTGTACTCGCGTGTTCGCGAGCACTCGCTGGAATTGGAAGAGGTAAAGACACAATGAGGGAGAAAAGCAGTCTGTGAACGATAGTTTTTGGCTAGAAAATAAATCTTACAGAAAAGCCGCCTTGCAGATCACTGTAAATGGACAGACTGCATGTCCATTCAGTCCAGGGCAGTCCAAAGAAATTGTCGTTGTCATCTCCGTCCCCCACATGGTGGGGGTAGTGGTTAGAAGAAGGCGCCTAATTTCTGCAGCCCAGCAGGGAGCATGGCGCAGCGAATAAAGATAAAAAAAACGAGGAGAAAGAGAGAGAAAGTCAAACACTGCCTTCTTTTCTACCCAAGAAATAGAAAGGATGCATGTTCAGTTCGTCACACGGCGAGAGAGAAGCACAATGTAGGTCATAATGCAATAATACGCACAACACAGCACAGTGTAATAACTTCGCATCGTATGTGCGGAATAGGGCCTGCAGCGGTACCCAGGCTAGGGCCTGGGGGAGTGGAAGACTTGAAAGCACCACAGAGTGTGGGAAACATACCTGACGACGGATCCCAACCTCTCGGCTAATTATTCAGCGCGTCTCGTGGTACGTCGAACAAATCAAGCTGCCTCGATTTCCGACAGCTCTTCCTAGGCCGTCAGCCAGTCAGGCGTGTCCAAAGAGTTTTTGACGAGGGGAGCCAACAGCTCTAAAGAATTCGAAGTATGACTTTCGTGTTGTCGCCTTTTTTGGCGCACCTCGAGAGCGTTGACCCGGAACAAATCAGGGTAGATGAGGTGACTTTCCGCGAACCTTACCTGCTTTCCAAACCAGTTACTGCATGCAAGCTTCCCCTGAATGGATGAATGTGTGGTTGAAGAAAAAGAAAAAGACACTATCTTTCCTTGCGAGACCACGGCTCAGTCCGTTGAAGGGAAAGGGGAGAGTGGAGAAAATAGTTTAGAAGTAGGTAGGAGGAGAAGGTTTGGAAGAACGTGACGGTCATGGCTGCTAGAGCAGAAAGAGAATAGGGGCCGTCGGCAGGGCAGTCCAAGTCGTACAACTTGGAAATGTGGAGCTGCAACCATGTACGCAGATACCTATGGTCATTCCCACGAGAAAAAAAATCTGGATCACCTTTCTGGGGCAAGAATACAGAAAACTGGCTAAACGAAAAAACTAAAAGAAATAAAGAAATAACCGGTTCTCTCACCACCAATTGTCACCACAGCTGCGGAAGGAAAGAAGGAAAAGGGTAATGCGCGACCTCGGCACCAGCGGCTACATAGAGGCACTTATTCGCAGAACACTATGTATAAGAAAAGACACGGGAAACACGACACCAATGGTGCCGCAACGACGTCGCGTGTCGACCAAACTTTAGCTCACGGAACAGCGAACGAAGCACAATGGCAGAACACTGCGAGACCACTCGCAACAAGTTTGCCCCATACCAGTCCCGATGGCATGGTGTAGAGCTCGTTGCGTTGTTTTGTAGTCTTTCTGCATTCCTTGAAGTGCACAAAGAGCGCGAAAGCTTTGGTACGAGAAACCTGAGCGTGTAAACAACTTTGCCATCAAGCCTTTTGCTATGTGGACTGGACGAATGCAACGACGTGCGAGGGGCGACGGGAATTTCTTATGTGCTTCAAAAATGTCTATTAATGAAAAAGTGTCTAAATGGGAACGAAAAAAAATCTACAAAAACACGGTCATTGCTATGTTGTGACAGTACAACAGAATTGCAAGCCTGTTGGAAAAAGATGGCAGCAATATCTCATAAAGAGACTCGAGGATTAAAAACCTCTCTGATTGCCGAGAGGTAACAGAATTCTTCGACCAGGTTACAGAATTCTTCGACCAATAAATTTATTTCCGCGAGTGATAAAGGATCACGTACGACATGAACAGTGCGTTTCTGCCTCCTTCCTTCTTGAAATATGACCACGACAATTTTCATGGTACCTTAAAATACAAAATACGCCGCCGCTGTTTAATTGGTAGCAAATGACATGACAAAAACCCATGGTCTGTGCCATTGCTACATTTTAACAAAACTTGAAATTCAGCCCGATGGCGCATTGCTATCGGGAAATTTTGAGCGCAAACTAATGCTTCCACATGACGTTCACAAGCATCTGTCCTGTCTCTCTCGTTCTTGTTAACGTCTTCTTTGGCGCTCACAACTTTCCCAATCGCCACAATTATTCAAGAAAAAACTAAAGTGGCATCTGATGGCACAAGCAGTTCAACGCAATAGAAAGACCGAATGGGTGCTCGATTGCTCGCGAATCGTGCTGCTTTCTCGTCCTTGAAGCCATAATAATAATGAAACCGGAGCTTAGCACTCATACTCCGTTGATTAGGTACATAATCATAGATCAAGCTCAGTGTGGATTCCGATGTCACGTAATAAATGTGACCTGCAGTGCCACATGCGTCACAACATGCTGCAGAACCCAATTTTATGCCTTCGTACCGTCATGCTCGTTTACTACGAACGTTTGTAGGTTGGACTACAGAAACAACAATAAAGACCGAGAATTATTTAATTCTTCCGTTCATTAGTAACGCACTTCGTTATGCATTCTTCTGTTCTCTGGGAGCAGGTCACGTGAGTTTTGTAGCATGAATTAACATAAATTGCTGTTTCTATTTTACCACAGTCACCCAACGGTGTACTCTATAAACACATCACCTGCATTAAACTTCGTGTCAGCACAATGTATACAATGCTCAATTACATCGCAAAAAAATACGTGTTTCATGCAAAGAATTTCCTAATGCTTCGTTAGATATTCAACCGTTAAAATTAAAAATAGCACCACCGTGAACGGGATTAACTCCATGACCAAATTTCAGTGCAAAAAGCGCTTGAGTAACTGCACCTTGCAGGTATGCAATATACATTGCATGAGGTTTTAGATGTGTGGTGACTTCATTAGTTCAGGTTACATTGTTTTAGCGTAGAATTAGCTTTTTAGTCACGTTTACTATGCTTTTTAATGTTAATATTTCACCTCATCGGTCATTTAGTGACGGTCATTTCATTTCCACATCCTTAAATTAGAGTTATGAATAGTTGATATCCAAGCATTTTTTAAATATGTATGACTGGTGTTTATAAAAGAACCTAGAATGAGTTCCGGGCAGGGAGAGATATGAACAGTTTTATCATTTGAAAAATAAAGTTTTTGGCTTTACAAGCCGGAACGTCAATACGACAACAAGGCACGCCATAGTAGGAGGTTTTAAATATTCGGAACCATGGGTCGGCAAAATAAATGGAGCCCACCTAGACTCTCTCAGTAAATGTGCTTTTATCTTAGGACTCGATATAGGGCCCATCCTATAGCCGCAATTTCGGTCACATATAAAAATATTTTTTTCTGCAAAACATTTTCGCAATAGACTGCTTTCAATAGAGTAAATAAGCGCGACATTTTTCGAATACACCGGAGATAGTGGAAGGACGGATCAAACTTTACGTGAATACCTATCACTTTTCGTCTCCACTGTCTCTTTCCAAGTTCGTGTTCTTCCTTTCTTGACACTGAACTTCACAGTAACTTAACAAATCCGCATCATATTGGTTCTATAGAAGAAAATAGCTTGTGGTATACGCATCTCAAATCAAACTTGGGCGTGCACTTACGCCCCATCTCACTGTTTTGTATCGATCATTTCAGCGTTCTCATTTCACTTACGGCATTGTCACGTGGTTGCGACGGCAAAGAATATGGTACGTGGGTTGCTCAAGACGACACTTTTTATTGAGTGAACATGTGCATAGGAAAGTGCAAAGTACTAGAAATTCGTGCTTTACACAGATAGCGGTAATTAGAGCATTGGTCGTCGGTAAAATGATCTGCGCGAAGGTACGTCGCCATTTATACACGTAGCATCCATATCGTAGGTGTCTCAAGCTTATCAGAAGATTCTAAAATAATCTAGAGTTTTCGCAGACAGCCAAGCGTCCTTTGCGCAAAGCAACTGATTATTATGTGGTGTTTAACGTTTCAAAACCACCACATGATTATGAAAGATGCCGTAGTGGAGGACTCCAGAAATTTTGACAACCTGGGGTTCTTTAACATGCACCCAAATTGCAGCACATGGGCCTACAGCATTTTCGCCTCTATCGAAAATAAAGCAGCCGCAGGTGGGACTTGATCCCACGACGTGCGGGTCAGCAGCCGAGTACCTTAGCTACTGAACCACTACGGCAGTGCCTTTGCGCAAGACAGTGACATAAAAATACAAGCGAGCGTGGCAGTATAATAATGTTGCGATAAAGTTTCAGCAGATGCAACGTGTTTCACTGTGGATGCCATTTTCATACAGAACCGTCAGCGGGTGGCCGCGCGTTGCAAGGTGGATCGACGTCTTTAGGTATTTTGAGTAGGCTAAATTTCTACCTAAAACATACGGCATGACGACAGCACTCACGTTGACTGTAAATACTAACGAAACGAAGTACACGCTTCGGTGGGAAGATATGCATATCGTTAAGAAGCTGTTGTGTATTTCTCAAAGGTCGAGCGACCCTTCCCTATCACGTGCTGGGTGAAAGGAATATATCCATGTAATGTTTACAGCCAGCCTATACACCGCAACAACTGACGGTGTGGGCCGACATCACTCCTGTAAGTCTATTTAGTGATCTTTCCGTTACAGTAAAAAGTAACTAAATACCTCACTCGTTACTCAAATAAGAAAAAGGGGAACGTTTCACGGCTCCACTTTATATAGATACATAGAAAAGGTAACGCATTACCGTTACCGTAACCGAAAAAAAAACAGAACGAATGTTACCTCTGCCGTAGCTCCGGAATCATCAGTTTTAATCAATGCGTCTTTGCTGCAGAAACCCACAATGATAATTTTAAATCTCAAATTTATGTTTCACACATACTAACCCAAGCAAATATTATACTCAAAATGTTCAATTAACGAGAATTATTTGCACAAATGTACTGAACCTTAGCAATGTCATATAGAAGCTCAATGATGCCTGCACATGTGATGGCTTCTGACTCTGCAGTGACACAGGATGAAACCATTTTTTTTTCATTGGAGCATTATACACAAAGTGAGGTCCAATAATCCAAGGTATTCATGAAGAAACTATCACTGAACTCTCAAGAAATTTACAAATATCGGCCTTTTCTTGATCCTTCAGCACCTCCAATAAAGCAAATCGAAATCACCACTGTTGGACCTAGCCACCGGAATGGCCCGCCGCGCGCCAGTAGGCAATCACGGAAGCCTACGGAGGCCTACATTAGTGCCTTTTTATTAGAGAGGGGGGGGGATCGGGAGATGTCGTGGGGAAAAGGGGGGACACTTACAAGTTTGTGACACCAGATGTGCCTTGCAGAGACGTAAGTCTAGAAAAATCACGTCTTGCAACACACATCTTGCAATAGCAGCCTTTTTTAATATGTTGCAGGTTTTATTTTTGTTTATATACGAATTCAAATCATGCCTAGAAATCAAATGTACAAAAGAACAAAGGTTCCCAGTACTCGTAATTGCATTGTTCTATTGTGTCTTTTCCGGAACAAGTCGAGAGTGGCAGTTGCTATTTAGATTTCTCACACATCTGATGGTTACTGAGCACGTGAACTCGCTACAAAAAAAAGCATTGAAAAGTTGAATGTTTTATAGATACTTATCAAGCATTCTTATTTGTGACGTTTTTAAGAGAAATTTTAATGGGGCCCACTTGCAAGGGGTGTTCCCCTCCCCTGACCAAACACCAAGGGGTCTGGGAGTCAACGTTCTCTGCAGGCGTGGTCAACGGACGCCCAGCTCGTGACCAGTATGGGCTGTGTATCTGAGCAAATATTGCATTTGCTCTCATCTGCACATATGACCATCGACAGGTTTTTGTCTTGGGGGGATGCAAACCCTTCTTTCAACTTGCATCACGACTGAGGGGTAGGTCGTGTTGGTGTCGCTAGAGTGGGTAGCAAGTGCTGGCGGAGCTTGAAGGGTTCAAGTGTCCTTTTTGCACCACCCGCCTCGCCCACGCCCATGTCTACACTTCATTCATTGAACACCGCGCTGAGAACTAGTTGAATAAATGCACAGATTTGTTTCCTTCCACATCCTATACCACTGCATGAAAGATTCTCACATTGTGAAAAGTAGGTATTTTGATTCGTTTGAAGAAAAGTTACATTCAAAGCATGACAGATACTCAAAAAAAGCGGTTTCATGCAATCGTAATAACAAAACTCGAAGCAGAGGTGCTTCTTCTTTTGTGCAGCGTACAATGTAAAAGTAAGATCAGATCCGGAAAAAGCAAAATGAGTGACGTGCGTCACTGCTTGCTCATTGTTCAATGAAAGAAGGTTTCATGAAGTATGACGTTGCCAACAACAAGGACAAACTGATGCATCTTAAATTTTAAAAAAAAGCAAAGTGCTGCACATTTACCGTAGAACATGGACGTAGATTGAAATATGCGGCATTTTTTCATGAAAGCAAAATAAATACTATTTTACAAAACGCTTTGCATTAATCGGGATGTCAGCACATCTGTGTAGTGTCATTTATGCTATTTGGATTAAATTCTTGAATTTCAATTAATTCAGTAACCTGAGGCAGAAAAGCCTTTTGAATTTTCAGTTTCGGTTTTTGCGCCGCCGACGCCGCCGCCGCCGACGAAAATTGGCCGCGAGCCGCCGCCGATGAAAAAACCGGCGTGCGCCGACAACGCCGCCGCCGCCGACTCTGAACGACCCCCACGCCGCCGCCGGTCGAAATCGCCTCGGCGCACACCTCTAGCAACGCCTCCTCTAGAAGATGCCTGCCGCATGAGAAGAAAAACGGCTGCCGCACCCTTTTCCTCCTTTATTTTAGAATGTTCTCGGTCGCTAGCGTCACCTGTGGCGGACGGTGCAACAACGCAACACTTTGCATAGCCTCCGAAAGAGCGGCGTACAGTTGCAGGCTTTGAACAACTTTCGACTGACGCGCCCCTATGGGCCGCAGATGAAAAACGCCTAGCTGCCGTGATAATGGATGGGTGGATGAATAAATGGATAGATACGGCTGTACCCTTTAGATCGGGCGGTGGCTAGCGCCAACAAGCCGTAATACTTAATGAACCAAAAACTAGATTTTTTTCCCTTAAATAATGAGGTTGAGGATTCGTACTTTGCAGCGAAAGGTTCAATTTTCACTCGTGCCTTGACTTTAGCCACCAATCAGATAACCTCCTTCTAGTTAAGTCTACCCGCTTAAGGTCTATTTTGCCCTCTCTGTCCCTAAACCCCAGTGCTTTGAAAAACTGTGCACCATCATCCTGAACTATAGGGTGAAGCCCTTTACAGAACATTATCAAGTGTTCGGCAGTTTCTTCTTCCTCTCCACACGCACTGCGTACTGTGTCTACCTCTTCGTATTTGGCCCGATATGTCTTGGTTCGCAGTACTCCCGTCCTGGCCTCAAACAGTAGAGAACTACCCCGAGTATTATCATAGATCCTTTCCTTGGCAATTTCCTGCTTAAAAGTTCGATAGATCTCTAGTGCGGACTTCTTAATCATGCCCATTCTCCACATGTCAGTCTCAGCTTTCTTCACTTTCTTCTTAACTGATAGTTCTTTTTGGTTTGGCCACCTGCTGTTTTCCAAGTATTTACCAGTCAATTTCCTGCTTCGCTTCCTCCAGTTTGTATCGACATTCTTCATGTACAAGTAGCTGAATACCTTCCTAGCCCAACGCTCCTACCCCATTTCTCTCAATCGCTTCTCAAATTTTATCTTGCTGCTAGCTTCTCTGCCCTCAAATATATGATGTCCATCCCATATCACCTTGTACTCCTTGATTTGGTGTATGATGAACCAAAACATATTTAAAAGAAGCAACGTTTTTAAGCCAATCTCTCACCCCTGAGGAAGAAGCCGGACCAGCTTGGAAGCATCGGATTTTTTTTCCCTTAAATTAATATTGGTTCGAGTTCTCATTCCTTCAGTTTCTATCCAAAACAGGCAGACTTATTTCGAATGTTCACCTTTGATTCCAGTCGTACATTATATCCTCGCTGCTCCGACAAACCCCCTCACACCAAGACATTTAGAGAAGGAATGACAGGTACACAACTGTAAACAGCCCCTCTTCCTTCTTGGACACTTATAGCTCTCGTGTGCGTGTGTGTGCAGGGAGGGGGGGGGGTAGAGAGAGGCGTACTGACGGAAAAAATGTTGCATCTTGTTTTTGTTTTTGTTTTTGCACCAGGTAGCTAACGACCTAGTCATTATTTTATTTTTGAGGAAGCAGCATACAATACAACACAATCATGCCCACCTGAAAAGACGCAAACACAGGCGCTGTATTGCAACTGATGAGGTATTGTCGAAAGACTCAGCTTATGTAGGATAACACGTACATGTGCACTAACACCAGAGCATACAATGAAGACAAGTTTTTCTTGCAGTGTTTTGCAGGAAGACTTGATGAATGATGAACCATGAATGCACCTTACCTGATTCGAAACTCGGGACAGGTAACAGACTTTTTAAACAACGCGACCCTGTCAAGTCATGGTTCTCAGATTTTATGCTGCAAAAATTTTATATTACACCATTCCGCACAATGACCAAATTACAAGCGTAGGCGAATGTATTGACCAGCATAGTATCACCAAATTTCAAAATAGCACAGGTATTTACAGCAGCCAATACATGTGGTACTCATTGTATATATTGCTATCAGCGCGCATGTGCCTGTCGCGGAAATTGTATGTTATGTTAAGTTTATCTTTAATATTATTATGTAGGGGCACGGGAAATAACTTGTTTTTGTATGTCGAAAGCTATTATATATATATATATATATATATATATATATATATATATATATATATATATATATATATATATATATATATATATATATATATCACACAGATATCGATTGATTTATATGTGGGGTTTAACGTCCCAAAACCACTATATGATTATGAGAGACGCCGTAGTGGAGGGCTCCGGAAATTTAGATCACCTCGGGTTCTTTAACGTGCACAATCTGAGCACACGGGCCTACAACATTTCCACCTCCATCGGAAATGCAGCCGCCGCAGCCGGGATTCGAACCCGTGCATATATATATATATATATATATATATATATATATATATATATATATATATATATATATATATATATATATATATATATATATATATATATATATATATATATATATATATGTGTGTGTGTGTGTGTGTGTGTGTGTTGCTTGGCAATTACAATTCTTTTACACGTGTTTTTTAATGGTGCTCTTTCGACGTTTATTGTACGAGCCGGACCACGTCGAATATCGCTCATTTTTAGTCCGAGTAAGTCCAAAGCAAAATATTTTTATATATGGTTATTGAGTTAGTCTGAGTGAGTTCCATTTATTTTGCCAACCTATGCCGTACGTGGGATCTTTCCGTATTCCGCAGAGTGTTGTTCTGAGTGTTGTTTGCGAAATTTACTATAACTTTGCTCGTTTGAATGGCAAATTTGGTTTTCATGTTAAGCAACATCGTTTGTTCCAGGTGTTAAAAGCTGAACAATATTGCTGCTATTTTTCTGTCATACAAGCATCCAGAAATCTTGCCGAAATGTTCTGTTTGCGTTCTGTTTGCAAAATCACTTGATGCTGCTCTGGGCAACCCGGACAATGACGACGTTTCAAGTTTCGGTATTCCAATAGCTCGTCATTTAGATTTTGGGCGTTTCGAGTGCCATATTATTATAGATTTAGTCAACAAAAAATGCGAACTCTACCCAGGTGCACTTAAACCACGTGCAGCGCTCCGCTTACCGGGAAGTGATACCAACCTGTGCGACAAAAGCAAAGAATCCATGAAAAAAAAAACATGTTGCATGGCAAAGAAGTCACAGTTATGAACTAACGAATAGTATTTGAGGAACCATGTTTAATTAACCAGTAATTATGTGTTGGTTTATAATTGCAACTCATCCTCGGCGAAACATACTTTCTTTATTTTCACGGATTCTTTGTTGTGCTCTATCAATTTATCATTCTTCGGATGTAATCAACCAGGTGCTTTACACGTTGGTATTCCTTCACAGTGCCACAAGAGATCCACGTGGTGCACTCTAAAAGTATTCGAATTCCTCGATGACTAAAGCTAATACTTGCGTGGAAATAATTTGAATAAGTACTTAGAGAGCTATATGCTGTCTAGATGTTTCTCGCGTCCACTCAGCTTGTACTTAACGCTAGGATTGCACTTAATGCTAGGAACCACTACTACCAACCACCTTAATATAAACACATGCGAGGACTGAGATCAGTAGATCGCCAATTCAAAATTATTTAGTTCACTAAAAACAAAAAAAAGCTTTTTTGAAAAAAAAATCACAGTCGTTACACAGGGCAGACTGCTAGCAAATGCGCCGTTACCATATTGCTGTCTGGACACATCAATGTTAAATTTAGAACCTAATGCGGCGCGTCATTGGCTCAACATATTTCTGCAGAACACCACAGTCTAGATGATAATGGTCTACAAGTCCTTCAATTAGCAGAAGTGGTACGTCTCTTACAGCGTGCTTTACTTTTCCAACTGCGTCAGGCGTATAGTCTTCTATGCAGCCCTCTAGAATAGGTTTAACTGAAGGACTCATTGAAGAAGATATACAAGCTAGTTTTCTTTTTGTACCAGCACCAAAAAGCACATCGGCACTACTGCCGCGTGCTCCACATATCACCACTCAGTGAATCGACAAACGCCATGATGAAAAATAGCAATGAGCAAAGTGCATGGTTTAACCCACCAACCTAAAGACTAGAGGGTTTCGTTACACCGGCCGTACAGACAATAGCATAAAGGCTTTTACTTGCCGTCTTCGTCTTCGCGATGTTCGAGAGTTGTAGTGTGCAACATCTGTGCACCGGGCACCAGTGCATAAACCGGGTTTTCAGCAAAAATATGTCGCTTCTTTTAATCAAAATATGCCAGAGGGAAAATGTCTGGTGATAGAATGCTTGGTAGTCTGTAGGAAATCCTGTCACTGCGTTGATACGGCTCATTGTACACCATTCTATAGAAGCGGCAGTGGGGCTTAACATTCATGAACCATGGAAAAGCACAGACAGAGAACAAGTACTCCCACGTGAGAGCTTAGTTAAAAAAAAATGCTGGAGCGATTTCCTTTTTCTTGGCGCATCATTCAGGAGTATCATTTCCAGAAGTCATGCGTGGCGAATAAATATTTGTAGTACTTTAATCCAGATATATGCGACTGACAACCGCCTCATACTTCAGCTATATAATGAAAATATACTAAAATTCCAAGCCTTTCAAAGAAAAGAAGCTATGGCATACACTGCACGCCTTTTTATAGTAGATGCACGTTACGTACATCATTGCGACCACAACCAATTCCCTCGCGGAATGAAACTGTGCGTGCTTATGTGCGTGTGTCTGTAGAAGATGTCAAGATCGGCCTCCCTGGCTCGGCGCCGCTTGGACGCGGGGGACGATTGCAGCTAAGCCTACCCTGATTTGTTCCGCGTCAACGCTCTCGAGGTGCGCCAAAAGAGGTGACAACACGAAAGTCACACTTCGAATTCTTTAGGGCTGTTGGCTCCCCTCGTCAAAAACTCTTTGGACACGCCTGACTGACTGGCAGCCTAGGAACAGCTGTCGGAAATCGCGGCAGCTTGATTTGTTCGACGTGCCACGAGACGAGCCGAGAGGTTGGGATCCGTCGTCAGGTATGTTTCCCACACTCTGTGGTGCTTTCAAGTCTTCCACTCCCCCAGGCCCTAGCCTGCGTACCGCTGCAGGCCCTATTCCGCACATACGATGCGACGTTATTACACTGTGCTGTGCTGTGCGTATTATTGCATTATGACCTACGTTGTGTTTCTCTCTCGCCGTGTGACAAACTGAACGTGCATTCTTTCTATTTTTTGGGTAGAAAAGAAGGCAGTGTATGACTTTCTCTCTCTTTCTCTTTCTCGTTTTTTTTATCCTTATTCGCTGCGCCGTGCTCCCTGCTGGGCTGCAGAAGAAAATTAGGCGCCTTATTATAACCACTACCCCCACCATTTGGGGAACGGAGATGAAGACGACAATTTCTTTGGACTGCCCTGGACTGAATGGACATGTAGTCTGTCCGTTTACAGTGATCTGCAAGGCGGCTTTCCTGTAAGGTTCATTTTCTAAGCGAAAGCTCTCGTTCACAGACTGCGTTTCTCCCTCATTGTGTTTTTACCTCTTCGAATTCCAGCGAATGCACGCGAGTACAACAAGATCTTAAAAAGGTGAATGGCAAAAACAAAATGAGCGAGAAAAGCAGTCTGTGAACGAGAGTTTATGGTTGGAAAACTAACCTTACAGAAAAGCTGCCTTGCAGATTATTGCAAACTGTCTATTGTTTTCTCCTGCAGAGAATTTTAGGAAGATCACGGCTTAAAACGCGAGCACCGAGACGCTCTGAACCAGCTCTCAGAAGCTCTCATCAAGCTTCCTTGATGCTACCTTTAGTGTGTAAATAGTGAACATAAATGTTGCTCTTATCAGCCCAGGCTACTCTGCTTGACTTCTACCTGAGACTTGGCTAGCTCCTTCGAACACATCACGAGCAAGCAAGAGGGCACGGAGTTGTAAAGATGAAAATGTGCAACATCACATCGCTTTTATTACGTGACATATTCGTTCTCCGCCGCACTCGCCCGATCGTGTCCACATATAACTTTCCAGTTTTTATAGCGACGACACACCGTTGATTGCGGTCACGTCATTGAATGTCAATTAAACAGCGGTTGCATTATTTATTTGCAAATTACTTCTTCATAAAGTATGGTGAAGTAATTTATTATTTGGCCACCGAGGAGCTTTCTAACTTGACTTATTTTTTATCAAGACTTGAATATAATGTTAAGTTTTATTTGGTCGATTCCGAGCATTACCTTCACAACACAACTACATCTGTCAGCATCAATCATTCCTAACTTCTCCCAGTGCCAGTAGGTTCGTTCAAGTTACGTGATGAAAACCAGTTTGCTGCACTATGTCATATATGGCATGTCGCTCAAATGTCAGTCTCTGCATTTTTGATGAATCCAGCCGTCTTTTGTAAAGTGTCTACTAGCAAGTTTTCTTTTAAATTTTGTTTCGTTCTTTTTAAAACTGGTGTTCTCAGACAAGCTTATTACGCCTCTTCTCACCACTGGATAACCGTTGTTACGTGCGGCGCCTGGGCCGACGGGGGAGGGCCGCGTTCTTTGATCATCAAACAAGTCACCGAAGGCCTGCCAGCCTGCTGTCCGCCGTGTACTGTCCATCTTAGCCGGGAAGTGAGGTGGCATTCCGACACCATAAGACGTTCGACGAGACGACCACAATAGTTTCTTGGTGTCACAGGTGCAGTGTGGTGGCCACGCCCCAATCAAAGACCTTGACTTGAGCGAGTGTGAGCGGTACCGTCCGAAATGGTGTGTGTGTCTTGTAATTCAACTGCGCATTCTGGACCCATTTCCTGATTTAGTCAAAACGCACACTTTATAGTGAGCCACCCAGCTCATTCGCAAGAGATGTCTCGCCCTATCGGTACAGAATGTAATAAATCCTCTGTTAAGTTTTCCATCTTACTCCTGAGTGCACATGCGTTGTCTTTTCTGTCTCTCTACACGCCCTTTCTTGGCCCTATTTCTCAACCCTCAGTGCTGGGCAGCAAACCGGATGCCAAGATATAGTTCATCCCCCAGCCTTCCTTTCTCTCTCTTGCCATCTTACTGCCTTGGCATCTTCATCCCGGGTATCCCATGTCTTAACAGGCCGGTACAAACAGATAAGTTAAAGAATAAAACAGATGGTGAATATTTTCTGCGGCATGTTCAGACGCTGCATATAAGTGGTATTCCTCGAAAATTATCAACTTTAACACCACGGACATGTGCTGATATGCCCTGAGTAGGTTTTCGCATATATTATGCCTCGACGCTTTTAATCTTCATTAAAATTCTCCCTTTTGATTTCATCCTTCGGGGCTTTGTGTAGTTCTTCATCTAACGCGCTGCATTCATGTTGCACTGCTACCACGTCATTTCTTCTGTATATACGCCCTGTTTCGGGCACAATTATAGGCTGCCATCTTGGACTGATAATTATGCCATTGTGCATCCGTTTGAATATTCGAATAGTGCTGTGGTAAACTCGCACGCATCAAAACGCAGGGACATTACATTCAACGTCGTATGACCTTAATCATAGCTAATTACGATACAAAAATACAGCAAAAATTGTTTTTAAGTCTAAGATGGCAGTGTCTATGCTCTACTGTAACTGTTACATTTATTTTTGTCAATTTGTCCAATATGTCATTTCATGCAGCGGCCGCCGAACTTGTGCCGCTGTTCATAGTGGTACTCTCGGTCTCTGAAGCTGGATGAAGATAACTAAGAAACCTTGTTTTTACTGGCTACATAAAATGTGAAACGAAGCGATAAATCAAGATGAAAAAGAAGACAAATCTGTGAAAAGTCAGTATTGGCGCATAAATGGCGCGCCGATTTCGCCAATGAAAAACGTCGGCGGCGGCGGCGCGCCGATCAGTTTGCGTCGGCGGCGGCGGCGCGGCGAAAACCCTCGGCGGCAAGTTGCAACACGCCGACCAGTCAGCGCACACCTCTACGGGTAGTAGCTGCTCTAGGTAGTACTAGAAGTGTGCGCCGACTGGTCGGCGCGCCGCCGCCAATACATGCTCGAACCTACTCAGGGTATATCAGCACCTGTACGCGGTGTTAAAGTTGATAATTTTCGAGGATGCCCACTTATATGCAGCGTCTGAACATGCTGCAGAAAATATTCACCATCTGTTTTATACTTTAACTTGTCTGTTTGTACCGGCCTTTTAAGACATTGGATACCCGGGATGAAGATGCCAAGGCAGTAAGATGGCAAGAGAGAGAAAGGAAGGCTGGGGGATTAACCATATCTTGGCATCCGGTTTGCTGCCCAGCACTTAGAGAATAGGGCCAAGAAAGGGCGTGTAGAGAGACAGAAAAGAAAACGCATGTGCACTCAGGAGTAAGATGGCAAACTTAACATAGTATTTATTACATTCTGTACAGACAGGGCGAGAGGTCTCTTGCGAATGAGCTGGGTGGCTGACTATGAAGTGTACGTCTTGAATTAATCAGGGAATGGGTACAGAATGCGCTGTTGAATCACGAGACACACACACTATTTCTGACGGTGCCGCTCACACTCGCTCAAGTCAAGGTCTTTGATTGGGGCGTGGCCACCACACTGCACCTGTGACACCAAGAAACCATTGTGGTCGTCTCGTCTAACGTCTTATGGTGTCGAAATGCCACCTCACTTCCCGGCTAAGATGGACAGTACACGGCGGACAGCAGGCTGGCAGCCCTTCGGTGACTTGTTTGATGAACAAAGAACGCGGCCCTCACCCGTCGGCCCAGGCGCCGCACGTAACAACGGTTATCCAGTGGTGAGAAGAGGCGTAATAAGCTTGTCTGAGAACACCAGTTTTAAAAAGAACAAAACAAAATTTAAAAGAAAACTTGCCAGTAGACACTTTACAAAAGACGGCTGGATTCATCAAAAATGCAGAGACTGACATTTGAGCGACATGCCATATATGACATAGTCCAGCAAACTGGTTTTCATCACGTAACTTGAACGGACCTACTGGCACTGGGAGAAGTTAAGAATGATTGACGCTGACAGATCTAGTTCTGTTGCGAAGGTAATGCTCAGAATCAACCAAATAAAACTTAACATTATATTCAAGTCTTGATAAAAAATAAGTCAAGTTAGAAAGCTCCTCAGTGGCCAAATAATAAATTACTTCACCATACTTTATGAAGAAGTAATTTGCAAATAAATAATGCAACCGCTGTTTAATTGACATTCAATGACGTGACCGCAATCAACGGTGTGTCGTCGCTATAAAAACTGGAAAGTTATATGTGGACACGATCGGGCGAATGCGGCGGAGAACGAATATGTCACGTAATAAAAGCGATGTGATGTTGCACATTTTCATCTTTACAACTCCGTGCCCTTTTGCTTGCTCGTGATGTGTTCGAAGGAGCTAGCCAAGTCACAGGTAGAAGTGAAGCAGAGTAGCCGGGGCTGATAAGAGCAACGTTTATGTTCACTATTTACACACTAAAGGTATAGCATCATGGAAGCTTGATGACAGCTTCTGAGAGCTGGTTCAGAGCGTCTCGGTGCTCGCGGTTTAAGCCGTGGTCTTCCTAAAATTCTCTGCAGGAGAAAACAATAGACAGTTTGCAATAATCTGCAAGGCAGCTTTTCTGTAAGGTTAGTTTTCCAACCATAAACTCTCGTTCACGGACTGCTTTTCTCGCTCATTTTGTTTGGCAGCGTCTTCTGCGCCGCGCGGAGCAGCAGCCATCCCCACACAGAACTGGCTGCTGCACCGCACGGAAGTGACGTCACTTTAAAAAAAATTAACGTAAAGCTATTTAAACGTGCAAATAATTACTTTATAATGCAATAAACTTACAAAATTGTCATTAAACAAGTGTGTAACGTGTTTTTTATAGTGCATAAATTAATTATTAACGCAATGTATAAAAATATTTGTTTTGTATATTGTTTTTGTAATATTAGTATATATTGCTCAATTTAATAACCTAATAAGTTATTTGTTGGTTTATAAGTATTAATAAAAGGAAAATAGGTTGATTGTTTGTTCTGTGCTCGAGGGTGCAGCGGGTTTGCCCCTGGTTTCGGTTTGGAGCGTATTTTGATCCTACGACTTACCCTAATACAGTACATGTGTACAGTATTGTACACATACAGTACACATACGCACAGTATCGCACACAATATTGTACAGTACATGTGTACGTTCTACATCGCAATGTGCCATGTCAACAGCATTCGCCGAACACCGTGTGATAAATCTGCATCGCAACGTCAACAGAGTGTTTCTTTGATAGACCGAGAGGAAATCGGTGGTCTGGCGTCAAATTAATGTGCATCCTTGCCTGTCGACAGAGTGTTTCTTTGGTAGACAGAGAGGAAATCGGTGGTGTGGTGTCAAATTAATGGGCATCCTTGCCTTTCGTTCGCGAAATCTATGCGTCCAGTGATGCTGTTCTGGTACCACGTCTACTGCGGCGCGTTTTTCTGTCATCAGAGCCTCAATAAATAGCGTGAACAGCATTGCTTACCCAGTGGCGGAGGAAACGATGCAGTCAGTTGCATCGTTTTCGCTTACGGGCCTGAAGTTTTGTGTGTCCTTGTACGTCTCGGCAAGAAAGTGCATCGATTGTTGAACAAGCGTATAAATGTCCAATTCTGCGAGGATAATCAAACATTCGAAATCAAAGGAGGCGGCATTCAGGAAGATCAGTCCAATATGTGCTTAGGAGAAACTTGTTAACTTGTGTCGCAGACAGTACATTATTGTTATTGATTTCAGCAGTGCTCTGAGGGACGAGGATCTTTCAGTGCGCTGCTAAAATCAAGAATGCGATCCAACTTGCGTATGCAATTTTAAGTTTTCATGCAGCACATTATTGATCGCCTTATATGAAAAAGTTAACAAAAAAGTCATTTATGTACGTGCTATGCATGCCATGTTAAGCTTCTGTGCTAACTATACCCTTGCACTGGATATTAAAATGTTTACATGCTTACACTCTGAGGAAGAGATGGTCCGCTTATTTCTTTTAAACAAATCTGGAATGTTCGCCATGTTGTCGCTTGTGCCTCTAGACCGGGTAGTCGTGTCTGGACCACCAAGCAAACCAGCTTGACCTCCCTCATGCCCAGGGTCACACATCTTAATTCATGCGGCTACGATTTGCTGCTGCACTTCCACTAAGTATGAGTTGAATATGTTCGCAAATAGACTGCCATATAAAGCACTTGCAGGTGCTCTTCGGTTTTCTTTTCTTTTTTAGCGCGTTATAGTGCAGCGATTGGTTCGCAGGTAGGACTTGCAAACCTTGTACAGCTATGGACAGGGCTGACTATTGTAGCTTCGTATGCATGTAGAAACCTTTTCCAAGTAGAAAGGTTATTATCATCAACATAAGAGAAAGGCATGCAAGCTGTTTTTATCCAACCTTTCTTCACAAATGAGATAAAAATGACTAACCCATTACTACTTGAATTACTAGCCATACTGTACAGGTTGCCATCAATTTAATTAATGCTACACCCAACATTAAAACCACACTAATTCATTAATTTCACCTGTGACGACAATGTTAGTACAGTCAGCATTAGGCTGGCAATCCTGGCACTGCACGAGAGCCTCTTTTAATGTTGCCTATAGCAGCTAGATAACAACAGCACTACAATTTTGTCGAAAAACTCACATGATCTACGAAGTCTTCACGTCTCGCTATTGAGGTGACCAGGGCATGGTTGGAAGTGCTGCGATCATATGTCTGACTAAGGAGCTGAAGTGCTTGCTTCATGTGTGATGCCTGTATTGCGTTGATTTGCTTGCATCGGATCCATGCATTCATTGTGCACGATGACCTAAACTGATACGACACATGCATTTTAATCTCTCATAACATAGACAGATTAAGAGATGCCCTTCTTGGCTACTTAGTTCATAACTGAAGCTCAACAGTGGCAGGACAAAAACATGTGGGTCTAAAGGACCGGGCAAAATCCTCCTGACCTTATATGATGGCCTACTGGCAAATTTTGTCGCCTCCTCACCTACGCCAAATTTAGTGTTAGTTATAAACGTTCGGCGATTTTAAACTTCCAGGCTTCAGTTTTGTCACTTTATCTATCTCGGCTAGTGATAAGGTAGCCCATGCCTTACTATAAAAGCTTGTTAAGACTTTTGCCTAACTCAGTTTATTACGAAACCTATACAAATTGTAGGTTCTGATTTTGATGAGATAAACCTTGAAACTTCTTTTTCTGAGAGCCTTTTAGCTCTATGTTCTCCCCATTTTTTTGAACAAAATTAGACGCCGCTCAAAACTACCCGAACTCATGATATGACACATACCTGTTACAAAAGTACGGTGTAGTAAATGTGCATTTTTGCCTGAAAGAGCCAATAAAAAGAAGAAACAAAAAATGTCTGTGTAGGTCTACACTGTACCCTATTAATCCTTGGGAATTTAACAGCAAGTGATATGGATTACAGAAAAATGCTCAAAGCCTCAAGCCGTCAGTTGAGGTGCTGTCCACTATCATCATCAGCCTGACTACGTCCACTGCAGGACAAAGGCCTCTCCCATGTTCCGCCAGTCAACTCGATGCTGTGCTTGCTGCTGCCACTTTACACCCACAAACTTCTTGATCTCATCTGCCCACCTAACCTTCTGTCTCCCCCTAACTCTCATGCCTTCTCTGGGAATCCAGTTAGTTACCCTTAACGACCAGCAATTGTCCTGTCTATGCACTACATGCCCAGCCCATGTCCATTTCCTCTTCTTGATTTCAACTATGATATGCTTAACCCCGTTTTGTTCCCTGATCCACTCTGCTCTCTTTTTGTCTCTTAAAGTTACACCTACCATTTTTCTTTCCATTGCTCGCTGCGTCATCCTCTATTCAAGCTGAACCCTCTTTGTAAGTCTTCAGGTTTCTGCTCCATAGCTAAGTACCAGCAAGATACAGCTGTTATATATCTTCTTCTTGAGGGATAGTGGCAATCTACCTGTCATAACTTGAGAGTGCTTGCCAAATGTGCTCCACCCCATTCTTATTCTTCTAGTTACTTCAATCTCTTGGTTCGGCTCCGTGGTTATTACCTGCACTAAGTAGACATAGTCTTTTACTAAAAACTCGCGCTCAGCTTGACGACTTAACTCATCGCCGCAGAACTGCCCGCCTTTCGCTTCTCCACAAGCTCTATCATTACCCATACCTTCACCGCATTTTCGAAGCACCAACAGTCATCTTTCCACGCACAGACCATATCTTCAAAATAAAATGTATAACTTGTCGCTCAGCTCATTACGCTAATTCCTTCATTCCCCGAACAATAGTTGCATGGAATAGCTTGCCATCCCACATTGCCACTCAAGCAGATTTCCCAACATTTAACGCACTTTTACTGAACATTTCCGACTAGATATCCACCGCGCGTACTCTCATTAAGCTTCTTCATATGTACATCAGTGTTTATTTTTCTTGTTACCATGTGTTAATGCTTTTCATGACCATTGTACACGCTTGATTTGTATTATTTATGTGTTAATTGCGAACTTTTGTATCTTAATATCATGCCATCATTTTAGTTTTTTTTCCTTGTATACTGTATTTGTTAGTGCCCTTAATTTATGTTTCCAGTATTCAATATTTCATCTCTACTTAATTTTTTTTTTCATAGTATCTGATTTTGGTTGTTGTTGTTGCTTTTTGTATTTAGCTCGCTTTCATTATTTTGTTTAATCTTGTTTTTAGACTGTATAAGTGCACAAAAATTTGTTTCATGTGTCCGTTCCCCTATGTAATACCCCTTCGGGGGCCTTTAGGGGTATTATGAAATAAAAATGAATAAACAACTTGAAGTGCACAATTAACTATCTTGAAGCACTGCTCTCTTCCGAGGTTGTTGTACATTACTTTTGTTTTCTGCAGATCAATTCTAAGACCCACCTTTCTTCTCTCCTTGTCTAATTCTTTAATCATGAGTTGGAATTAGTCCCCTGAGTTACTCAGCAATGAAATGTCATCGGCAAAGTGAAGGTTACTAAGGTACTCTCCATTAACTCTTATCCCTAACTGTTCCCATTCTAGGCTTCTGAAAACCTCCTGTAAGCACGTGGTAAATAGCATTGGGGAGATTTTATCCTCCTGCCTTACACCCTTCTTGATTGGTATTCTGTTGCTTTCTTTATGAAGCATTAGGACAGCAGTTGATCGCCTGTAGATGTATTCCAGGATCTTTGTATATGCTTCATCGACGCTCTGATTCCGCAGTGTATGCATGACTGATGATATTTCTACTGAATAAAACGCCTTCTCGTAATCTATGAAGGGTATGAATAGTGGTTGGTTATATTCTGAGCATTTCTCTATTATTTGATTGATAGTATGAATGTGGTCGATTGTTGAGTATCCTGTTCGAAATCCTGCTTGTTCCTTTGGTTGATCGAATTCTAATGTTTTAATAACTCTGTTAGCAAGTACCTTTGTAAATAACTTGTATACTACGGACAGCAACCTGGTCGGCCTGTAATTCTTTTAGTCCTTGTCATCTCCTTTCTTATGTATTAAGATGATGTTAGCATTCTTCCAAGACTTTGGTACCCTTCCCGTCAGGAGACACCTCGTAAATAGGGTGGCAAGTTTTTCTAACACAATTTGTTCTCCATCTTTCAGCAGATCTGATGTTACCTAATCCTCACCAGCAGCTTTGCCTCTTTGCATGCTCTCCAAAGCTTTTCTGACTCCTTCTATCATTACTGGTGGGTTGTCATCTGGGTTACTGCAAGTTCTTATAGTATTAAGGTCGTGGTTGTCCTGGCTACTGTACAGATCTCTGTAAAACTCCTCCGTTATTTTAACTATCCTATCAATATTGGTAGTTATTTTGCCTTCTTTGTCCCTTAGTGCATATATCCAATTTTTCCCTATTCCAAGTTTCCTCTTCACTGTTTTGACGCTTCCTCCATTTTTCAGAACATGTTCAATTCCCTCCATGTTATACCTTCTTACATCGAATACCTTACGCCTATT
Source organism: Rhipicephalus annulatus (assembly GCA_013436015.1). Lineage (NCBI taxonomy): Eukaryota > Metazoa > Arthropoda > Arachnida > Ixodida > Ixodidae > Rhipicephalus > Rhipicephalus annulatus. Next base: position 1,352,761 of record WOVY01000110.1, on the reverse strand, counting down.
AATCAACTTCGAAAGTTCTGCCAGTTCTATTTTGTCTGTTGTACTTGAGACTTTCATGCTTTGACGCTCTTTAATGAGGTTATTCGTCTCCTGGGACAGCTTGGCAGTGTCCTGTCTAAGTACCGTACCTCCAACTTCCACTGTACACTCCATAATGATACTCTTCAGATTATTATTCATTGCGTCAAAGCTAAGGCTGGTTTCCTCGATAAGAGCCGAGCACCTGTTCTGAAGGGAGACTCTCAATTCCTCTACTTTCCCTCACAGTGCTAGCTAATTGATTGGCTTCTTGCGTATCAGTTTCTGTCGTTCCTTCTTCAAGTCTAGGTGAAATCGAGACCGCACCTATCTATGGTCACTGCATCACACCCTGCCAACCACTTCCACATCCTGCACGATGCCTGGGTGTGCACTCATTATAAAGTCTATTCCGTTCTTACTTTCCCCATTAGGGCTCCTCCATGTCCACTTACGGTTTCCTCGTTTTTGGTAGAAGGTATTCAAAATACGTAAATTATTGCGTTCTGCAAATTCTACTAGTAGCTCTCCTTCGGCATTTCTAGTACCGATGCCATAATCTCCTACTGCCTGGTCTCCAGCCTATCTTTGCATTAAAGTCTGCCATCAGTATAGTATAGTGTGTTTTTACCTTACTCATTGCTGATTCCACGTCCGTCTTCATAGAAGCTTTCAACTGATGCGTCATCGTGGCTGGATGTAGGCGCGTAAGGTTGTATCCTTCATCTTCCCAAGTAACCACGGATATCCGTTAGGAATACGTCGGGACGTCCGTCTCGGATATTCCGGACATCCATCAGATATCCGCGGACGTACAATGTACGTCCAATGGACATACTGTGAATGTACAAAGGTAACAAATTTGTACGTTCGCTCGTCATCCGTCTTGGACAGCCGACACGGACATTAAAAGGATTATCAGGGGATATATTATACATATACACAGGTACATATATGTTCATAATAGATATGTATATTGATTTCTTATTCATTGTGCATAAATAATCTGTCCCCTAATGGTCCTTTGAATGTCCATGCGGCCTGTCCGAGGCTGATGTTGAGTGAGCATAATTACCTAGCTATATATATATGTGTGTGTGTGTGTGGTAATATCGAGGGTCCTTCAGGTTTTGTGCACTCTCGCAATTGATGCTTGAACGTCTTTCACAAGAACACTTTTGCTGAAGATTAAATATCAAAGCGCTAAAATTATTTCTGGTGCAATGCTAAATTAGAACAAGATTCATGGACACAAATAAGGTGACGACTAGGGATCCGGAGTGCCAATTACCAACTGTTTATTGATGGTATCAGCTAGAAAAAACGTACAATCATGCACAGCGACGTGAAAGAGTACAGCGAGCTTTCATGCCACTGTGCATGCTTAAAAGCTTACTTGTTTTCAAGCTCTTACCATCGATAAAACAGAATAACATATGTTTGGCAAACTTAGGCATCAACTTGCCCAGGAACAAGTGCTAAAGCGTAAGAAGATTGGGCTCACACAAGGTCTCAGATGCAACAAAACGTTTATTATCATTAGGTCAAATCATGTACTCTAGTAATAATGAATAACTAAATTAAGCAAACACTAATTAAATCAAGTACGATGTTCAAGTTGAAGTGTGAACACAATGATGAGAATAGAAGCACAGCTCCACACATTTAAGAAATTCTAGCAGTGAAGGTAATACAATGAAAGAAGTTAACTGTGATTATTTCATTTTGTAATATCAAAATTAAAACTTACAGGGTCATAAATACACAAGCTTTGGTACAAACAAAAAATGTCAAGAACATTTAGCAAGAAACAAAAAAGGTTTAAGTTAAAAACTTACAAAATCCAGTATGAAGCAAAGCACCATTCCAATACAATACTGCAGAACAGGCGACAAATATGACTGTTGCAAAAATACAAAAACAAACATGAAATGGGAAATACCAAAAAATGTATAAGACAAATTCACATCATGGAAAGCACAGGGCTCAATTCCATCACATGCTGAAAATGGATGACACTGTTTTATTGTTTATTAAGTATAATAAACATTAATCATACATAAAACTGTCATTCGCCCAGAAGCATTTTAGAGCTCTACATAGAACAATGCAATGGGACAATTAAGATACCCTTATGACATGGATATCTCTTAAACACTATGAACAGTCCTCACATAGACATCAGTTTTAATTCAAGCACAACCAATACACCTCTTTATCTTTGGAGAATGTGAATGTTTATTGCACAATAGTGGCTGTTTCGTTTCACTGCTAGCACAATATGGTGACCAAATAACTGTCATATTAAAGGGGTAGTGACACCATTTTTTTTGAAGGACAGTTTACTCTGCCCTACAAATCTCCTGTGTACAGAGATAGCTCGGAGCAAGTGTGAAGTACAGCAAATGCCGACATAGATTATTTTGGAATTAAAGACAGAAGGGTGTCTTGAAGGGCCAGTTGATACACAATTTACATGAGCGCATGACTCAAACTATGTACCTAAGAGACGACAAAAATGTTTTGTCCTTTCTGTGCTGAGCAAAGCACCAGGAAACACCCAGCACAAGACAAAAAATTTCCGCCATCCCTTACGCACGCGGTGCGAGCCATGCACTCAAGATCGTTAGCAAAGCAGGCGTAAGGCTTTCTCGGCAGCCTATGCGAAAAAGTAAAGTAACCCCAAAGAGCATGCGTGCATAAAGAAGCACAGGACACAGTACGAGGAATGCATTAACAATGTATTACGACATTCCGTTGTCATGTGGCTACACCTATGCTGGACAGACCAGTCAATGTTTGAACGATCACCTGAATGAGCACCCGTTCAATCTCAAGACTTCAACAAGCAGCACCTTAGCAGCCCATTGTTCCTCGTGCAGCTGCACCCAGCTCTTCCATAATTGAAAGATGCTTTCACGATATCGTAACAAGATCGAGTGCGAAATCAACGAAGCCTTCCATATTAGGAAGAAAGGACACGTGTGTCAGTGAGCCTCCACTTGCCCTCCTCGAAAAAGAGAACATGTTTCTGAGCTGTTAACTTTGGACATTTTGACTCGTGAGAGATTCATCTTGCTTTTCATCTTTATGAGCAAGTGTTGTAGTCCTATTTGTTTTCGCAGCTCTATATTTTCCCGTGTAATAAACACACACACGGTTGTTCCTCAGTTCCATTGTTCCTCAGTGTTGTGCGGTCATTCTTTCCTCGTCCCAATTTAGTGCCATTTTTTCCTGAGTACTAGTAAAGCCAATTTTCCCAAGGTGCACCTCGCAACATCGACACTAGCTTGACGTCAGGCTACAGTACTAATTCTCGCGACTTCATACAGGATACTCGCCTGGCCATGGGAACGTCACAATTTCTTGCTCCAGCATGTGAAGAGCTCATATCGCGACTTGAGAGTACAGTAGGAACCAAGACTAGTTTTTAATAACGTGTTGTAATTACTTTTTCAGGGAGCACTTACACTTATTTTCTAGGATCAGCAGGGCTTGGCTTAACATTTAACGCAATGGTGGTCTAGTGTCTAAGGTACTCGGATGCTGACCCGCAGGTCGCGGGATCAAATCCCGGCTGTGGCTGCTGCATTTCCGATGGAATCAGAGATGTACGCCCGTGTGCTCAGATTTGGGGGAACGGTAATGAATCCCAAGTGGTCGAAATTTCCGGAGCCCTTCACTACGGCGTCTCTCATAATCATATGGTGGTTTCGGGATGTTAAACCCCACATATCATTTAACGCAAGAAAACAACAATTTAAAACTTTCATGTAACAACCACTTAACGGGGAACTCCGGCGTTTTATCGATATTAACTGATTTCAATAAAACTTTAAACATGTGTTTTCATTAGTACCATGATAATATGTGCCAAATTATGCACCCTAAGTCATTCAGTTTCTTGGAAAACAAATTTTAAAATTAGTAGCCGATTCTGCAATCGCACTAGTAAACGCAGGCCACCCTGTGCATGTGACGTAAGGGCCTACTCTTTTTGGAAAACCCTGCATTTCCCAGCAGACAGATGCAACGTGCGTTTTCTTCTACGAGGTGACAACGCTAGCACAGTTCAGTTTTGTCAGCTGTATACAGCGTGTTCGTCATCGTTGATGTCGGTCTTACAATATTGAGCAACAAGGAAATCGATTCGGGGCATGTCAGATGCTTCACGCGCCGGCGGGCCGAAATCAAAAAGCGATGCTTCTGCGCTGAGATAGTAGCTGCAATCATTGCTGAACTTGTCACTAGTAAGTTCAGACGCTCTGGCACAGCTTGCTTCTGCGTCGATATCGCCAACTTGCTTTTCGCGCATCAGAAGAGGAATGTGAGCTATGTGTGCACCCTGGCAAGCCGTGGCGGGGTGTAGCCGATCTCGTGACGTCATCAGCGACGAATTCTCAAGACGTCATCTGATACCCACGATAGATGACAGAGCAGCTTCCCGTTTTGGTCTTTGTTTTGACTTGTCGCTTATTGCTTAATTAAAATTACTGACGAGTGCCTGGGCAAAATTAACCACCTTAGCCTTTGCAGGATTGTCAATACTATTTGAAAACAGCATTATCTCAGTATGGTCGAAAATGCACCGGAGTTCCCCTTTAAGAAAACAAAGCATCTCTTCATAGCAAAGCGGTGTGTCAAAAACTGTTGAAGGGTAATCTATCCTAAATGCAATCAATTCTTTTAGTGCCCTCAAGACAGATGAAGCAGTGGAATAGTAACAAATTTTCCGTGCCAGGGTAACCTAGCAACCTTGCGTACATTTCTTAATGGCCAACATTTAACACCAGAAAGTTGTGAAACCACAAAAACATCAATGGTGCCAGAAATAAATGGCTTCTCATACAAGTTTTCTTTTACTTTGAATTCATGGCCAATGATGCAGGGCACCTGCATACCTCTCAATCTTGCAAAACTCTCTACAATAATGACAGAAGAATCTATCATGCAGCAGTTGTTAGGAACCTCTACACTAAGCATGAAGCTATCAAATGGAGCCTGTTTGTACAAGGGTGGTTCACAGGCGGGTAGAAATGTTCTTTTGAAAACTTAATTTTGTCAAAAGATGGAAGATCAGCTACCTCTCCATCTCGCTCCTTCAAGCGATTGTATAGTTGGGCAAGTGGAGTTTTGTGGCTTTTCAGAAGCCGCTTGAGGAACTGCATATTGTTCTCGAATGGAAATGCACTGAAAGTGTCCAGGGGTCCGTGCTTGCGTACATCATTTCCAAGATGTAATAAGCAGTGAATATTATAGGAAACCTGGTCACTTCCATACAACTTTGCAAAACCTTTTACAAAGTGCTGTAGAAGGGACTCTGCATAATCAAGATGCTGCTGGCACAGGCTGGCATTTGAAAGAATATAAGTTGCACAATATAGTGCCATGAAGTTCCTGTAAAGAGAAGGAGCTAGAACAGGTCTGAGCACTAGAGGCCCGCTATACAGGAGGAGGAGCCTGAATTCTGTAGCTTTCCAGCGGTCAGCTTCAGATAAACTTCTTGGCTTGCGAGCAAATTCTTTCGGCACATATGGTGCTAACAACACATTAAGGTGAGAGAATTGTCTGCGCTTTGCAGGCCCAAGGCGTTATGTCTAAAGAACCACTTAGCCAAGCATTGAGCAGCTTTTTCGTAATCCCCAAACACAACAGGTGCATATAGTCCAATGGTGCAGAGGTCACACAGTCTATGGGCAGTGATGTTAATACTGATGTGCCCCGGTGATGGTCAGAGTCAATCTGACGCCTGAAAGAATCATCTGTACGCAAAGTGGATGACGTAGTAGGGAAGCTGAGTCGACTGTTTCTGTATGTACCCTCAGCTGTGCACTTAGGACACCCAGAATAACCTGTATGTCCTTTAATCTGAAACACAAATGATCGTGCTGGGGCATCCAAAACAAAACACTTCAAAGAAACATCAATTAGGTGCCCATGAAAAATCATTCCTTGGGAATGAAGCTGTTGCAGGTCACTGACAAGTTTGTTGAGAAACTCATTGGCTGAAGCAGGCTTTCCTGGGCCTGCGAAAATTCCAACTACAAAGGGTGGTATTCTTCGATCTTCACGGATCATGCACTGTATGGGCCACAACTGCATGGTGGAGCTTTTGGAAATTGGCAGCCCGTCAATGTTAAAGGCAAGAGAAACATGACTGCCTTCATAACGTGCCTTTGACGAAGCATTCTCGAGGCTTTTCTGTAGCCCAAAGTGGCAGCAATGTCCCGGTACCATTGAACTGACAACAGGTGCACGCTGTGTATCTCTAGGCGTGGCGAGAAGAGTACGAGCGTCCCTAGGCAGAGATGAAGAATCGAAAGTACTGACGTTGAGAATTTTTAGAAGAGCGGACAAAGCTGTACGAGTAACATTTTCTTTGATGGCCCAACTGCGCAGTGACACAACAAAATCTTTGTGCTTTGACAATGCATCAGTGGAAGATGAACAAACAGGTACCTCCGGGACTCCACTTACAGGAGAAGGCACATCGCTGAGTTGCATTGGCGAGCCTTCGGGTTCAGTGTGCGATGCTCCCCTGGACGAACAGGGTGAACATTTTGTGGGCGATGTGTCCATTGAGTCACTTTCGGTGACGCAAGGCGAACTGCCTTCAGGGGGCGCCGAGCTGCAGCAATCCGCCTGAGTAGCTGCTGATGTAGCCGCAGTGTTTTCGTCAGCCCCAGGCACGCAAATGCTCGCACACTCACTGGCACAGCATGTGTTACTGCATGCGCGTAGTGTACCACACGCACTACCGCATTGTTCGAAGTTCCCGATTGCTTCAGACGTTGACGGCTGGCTGCCGGCTTGAAATCCGAAATCCCGAACTATTGCTTTTGTTTGCAATGACGCTTTCTTGCGCGTGTAAGACTTTTCCTTCGCTTTAGGCATGCTGGCACCTGCGACGAAAACACATTGTAGTACTCATACGAAGTTCTGTAGTCTTTGACTGTATTCTTAATAAATAAATAAATGTAGCTGTCTTACCTCCGTAGCTGGGGAAGAAAATACAATCGTATCTGCACTGGCACTACAAGCACGCCGCCATTATCCACAGGACTAACAAAACAAATCCAGTGGCTTGGCTTGACTGGGCGATGGCTCGCCAAACGAAACTTTTTTTTCTCCGCTGTTTGGATAGATCACCGTCAATATAAACAACCTTGTTAAAGTAGCTTTATAATATTTAACAATTAGGCTGTGTATTACAACCGTTTTTGAGGATAATTATTATCAAATAACCTAAATTGGAAACGCCATTTTTGTGACTTGTTTCAGTTTTTGAGAGAGACATTTGCGACGCGGCAGCAGTGTCATCGCTAGCACCGTGTGTATCACCTTCCTCCGTGGTGTACCGCATGTAAATATTACATTTGTCGGGTTGTCGGGTTGCGCTCGCTACGTGGCATTTATTTACCTAAAGTATTCTTACACGTGATTTGTAATAAACGTTCAGCAGTGAAAAGTTAGTCTATTCAGTGATAGATTGAGTGTATGGTTTCATTTTATATCTTTTGCTATAGTAGTCAACGGGATAAAAAAAGTAAATTGATTTCATGGAACAATTATTTTTAAAACTGTTGGTCACTTTCGACTGACAAAAACTAGTAAGATAAGTGCACGATATACTACAAGCAATGCACAGTATACAACATAAATTATACGAGCACATATAATTTTAACCCTGACAAAAAGTGCACATGCCTTTAAAAAACCCTGAACTAGATGCTATATTTTTTACGTTTCAAAATAGGATTGATATGTGGGGTTTAACGTCCCAAAACCACCATATGATTATGAGAGACGTCTACGTAGTGGTGGGTTCCGGAGATTTCTACCGCCTGGGGTTCTTTAACGTGACCCAAATCTGAGCACACGGGCCGACATTTCCGCCTCCATCGGAAATGCAGTCGCCGCCGCCGGGGTTTGATCCCGCGACCTTTACGTTTCAAATAACCGTCGCATTCAGTTCAGAATGCCGTGAAAATTAAAAAAACAATACCTCATCCTTGGAGGGCTTTCTGGTTTCCCCAGCGTGTGTGTTGGCCTGGGCATCGGCATGCGAGTCAGCTCATACCATCAACGGAAACTGTCTGCTCGCAGATACACACATTCGCCACTACTCCGGCCGCTATACAAGGAGAGATGAGCTCTAGATCTGAAAGCAGATCACTTGTGGATCACCATACACAATTAAAGCCCCACTATTATCACAAGATTTAGAAAATTTCTGATGACTGCGAGCATAGGATATGCTCATGCACTGCAGTACTCCAAAACTAATTTCAATTCCCATGTGTTCTTTGGGGCCCTTTTATGGATAGCCAGTGGACATTCGCAACTGGCTGTCCCACTGAAATCCTGTTCGGATATCCACCAGAAAGCCACCTAGTACATCCCGTCAATGGACCTTCCTTGTACGTCCAGCGAGTGTCCGTGCTGTGTCCGCTCTGGATATCCGAATTTTTCGACCTTTGGATTCATAGCGGACAGCCGATGGATATCCGTGGTTACTTGGGTTGTATCTCTTATTGAGTTTAATTACGATACCTACCACCCTTTCATTAATGCTATAGTATTCCTATATGTTGCCAGCTATGTTTCTGTGAATTAGGAACCCCACTCCCAGTTCTCTTCTGTCAGCCAAGCCTCAATAGCAAAGGAGGTGCCCATTCTATAGCACCGTATAGGCCTCATCGGTCCTCCTAACCTCACTGAGTTTTATTATATCCCATTTAACACCCTCTAGCTCCTCGAGTAGTACAGCTAGGCTTCCCTCACTAGATAAGGTTCTAGTGTTAAACGTTGCCAAGTTCAGGTTCCAATGGTGGCCTGTCTGGATCCAGAGATTCTTAGCACCCTCTGCTGCATTGCAGATCTGACCACCGCCGGGGTCAGTTGCTTCGCAGCTGCTGGGGACTGAGGGCCGTGAGTTATTTGACGTATGCAAGTGGGAGGTAGTGGCCAGATACTGCACCCGGGTGGCCAATCCATTTCTGGTGAGAACCCCCCCCCCCCCCCCCTTAGCTCGGGTCCGTGGTGTCACTACACACTAAACGCCTGCTTATGCAGACGCCCCTGCGTGTCCACTGTGCTATGTAATAAACCCTGGAGATTTTGGAATGTAATATAAGCCGCATTTATATCCTGATCCATCTGAACACTGACTAGCTGAATGGCGTCTATTCTGCCTATCTTATTATAAAAGCGTTCTCATCTGTTTTCACTCTTGAAATGGTTACTCCTTTTCGAATCTTTAGTTCATTTCATGAGTTCTCTATTCTATGCAATAAATTTGTAGTCGTCAGTAAAGATGGTATTTTTTCTTTATTTACAAACAATAAAAATGCTGCAAGTATAGATGTCCTTGTTTTTAGCCACGATATATTAAAATATATTTGGGAGCATTTTTGAAGCCTTTACTGCACTTTTTTTATTGATCATTATCCTTTTGCTGCATTCCTCATCACTGGTGTGAAGCCAAGTTATGCAATGTTCTAATCAGGCACCTGCCCTGATTCTCTAAACTACAGACTCATTCCTTTCACTTAAACTTTTTCCAAGCTCCTCGAAGGCATCATTCAAACTCAAAAAATAATTATTTCAAAGATTACATCATGTTTAAATAGCACAGTTTCTGTAAGGAATTTCCTTGTGATCATCAGCTGACATAATTTACTCATGGCTTATTAATAGACACTGGCTTCCAAGTTGAAACCTTGTTTCCCAGTTTTTTCGGTGCACTGATTGGGTCTCCGACCATAGGCCTGTATTCACTAACCATCCTCGGTGTTACCTCAAGTTTTTGTTATCGGTTGTAAGCCTTTATTGCGCTTGATATACAAAGTTGGCCAGTATTCGTGAACCAGTCTTGTTGTAGTTTTTTACCTCCTTATCATTTTTGTGCCTTTATAACACAAGTAGAGGGTACAAAAGCTTGAGGAGAACTCGAGGAAAGGCCAAGGTTGGTTTGTGAATACGGGCCATAGACTTTGTAGTTAACACAACTGAACATTCACACACACATCTTAGTATACAAGGGTTCCTCTGATATCGCAGTCAATTCACCTCTGTTAATGGCTCTAACTCTTCGACAGCTCAAGTAACATTCGGCACTCCGCAGGGAAGTTTCCTTGGTCCCCTGTTCTTTTCTAATATTTGTTAATGATTTGCCTAAATGTATTTTTTCTCAAACTAGACTTTTTCACTGATGACCTCATTTGTAGCGTACTGAGCCATGAAAAGTAACTCTGGCTATCAGTTATTATAAAGCAACCTCTGTTCAATTACAACTTGGTGCTCATCATGGCTACATTTCTACATTTCTAAATAAGTGTAAGGCTAAACTTGTCACGTTTACAAAAAATTCATGCTGCTTTCTGAACTTCACATACTCCAAATACATAAATATTGATTCAGCTTGCACTGACAACTATTTAAATGTTCATTCTATGTTTGACCTGACATGGAGCCGTCATACCTATTTCGCTTTGTAGTTGCCACTACCTCTCTGCCTCTCAAATTGTAATCTACAACATGCTCCTGCACAGGTGCTTAATCTCACCCACTTTACTTTAATTCATCCTAAAATATAGAGTATACTTCATAAATGTGGCACTTGGATTAGGCCTACATCATAGGTAACATCGATCTCTCCAAAAAAATGCAACAGATTTTTTTTTTCTGATTACTACCATTTCATTGGTGTGTCAGTCCTAAAGGCTTGTGCTGGTCTTGATAACCTTTACCATCATTGTACACTAGTTTGTTTACCTCTTTTTTATAAAATATACTGCCACTCATTACTTCATTTTTTTCCAATCATATTTCCACATCACTATCGTCCTTTCAAAATTAAACACATAGCTTGCTGTACTTCCATCTTTGCTAAATCATTCATTCCTAAAACCATTATCGAGTTGAACTGGCTGCCTCCTTATATTGCAACTAAAATTAACACACTTAAATTTAATAAACTTATTAAAAATATTACCCATTTGTAGGCTGTCTCACTAGAGTTTTTCTATTTTCAGAATTGCATTTTTGTATATTTTGTTTGTTATGTCACACTTTTTTAGGTGTTTGTTTGATGAGTATTGTTGTTCTGCTGTTTATTGATGCTACAGCCTATCTGTTTTTCCCTCCTCTTTATGTAATATATCCCTACAAGTAAGGGCCTTGAGGCATTTCTTGCAAGAAAATCAGTAAATGACAATTCTAATGTACCAAAGTCGCCTTCCCTTTTAAATGAAACCGCTTTATGAATTTTTAGGCTGGTTAGTCATTATCAATAAAGTTTGTGAATGTCTTTTTTATGCCATTTCTAAGCCTGAAGAAAAAAATAGCTAGAAAATACTTTAGCAACAAAAAAAAACATTTTTTATTCAAGAGAAGCATTTGCATGTATAGGCTGGTGCACATGTATGCACTTATATTTTCAGAGGTGGTGCCGCTTCAGTGGCTCATACAGTGCTCGCCTACTCACCCAATAGATGCAGCTTTGATTAATCCAGGCACCATGGTTGCATTTCTGTAGAAGTGAAATCCTAGAGAACCACGTCAGGTGGAATACTAGGGCACAATAAAGAACCCAATGGGGTTCAAATTGTCTGGAGCCTTCCAATACACTGTCTCGAAAAGGTCGTACTACTTTGTTAAAGTCTGTAAACTTAAATTTAGAGGCAAAACTCTAAAGTAAATGATAACAGTACACTGATGAAGTCATGCAATAAAAGTTTGGACACAGCATGGTAGAGTTGACGTGTCAGAATTAATGGTGTGAAAGTATTTGAAAAGTGCAAGTAATATTGTGCAGTACCATTCAATTTGGTCTTTTGTTTGAATAACTCTAGGGGAATATTTTTTGATTGTTTAAAATTACAGCAAAATCTCAATAGTATCAAACAAACACGAGATAAAGGTATGATAAATATAATCCAAAATGCCAGAATTTGTTAGATATAGACAGCAATCACTTATACTTTTTAAGGAGAGTCACCAGATATTTTAGGCCCATGGCAAAGTAGCTCCAGTGCGTTACATGCCACAAAAGTGCTACTGACATTCTTTTGGGCCCCAAATCTGAACGAAACATTGTAAATAGTGTAGTGCACATGTGTGAGTGTATGTGTTATGTGTTTATCACTGAATATATCATAGTTATCACCCAGTATCTGGAGTAACATGTCAGGCGAAAAGCCAGACAAACATCTACAACTCTCCACTAAAATGATACTCACTCTTCAACAGCTTTTTGCAAAATATGGCTAAAAAATCACCAAATTTTTCTTTGTGTTTAAAACTTGCTCTGCTTGCTAATTTCTGTACACGAAAATTTTCTTGCCTGTTCGTGCTAGTTTATAGCTTTTCGCCGACTCAGCTAGAGAGTATCAAACAACAATTTTCATTCAAAGGATGTCTATAGGATGCACTCGATAAAATGGTGTTTATGGCAAGCTAATGAGATAATGTAACTGTAAATAAATTACTTTTTTATGTATATAAACTCATTAAGGGATTTTGGCACGAGCCAAATTGAATAAATTTGTGAAATTCGATATTCACTGTAGAAGCATGTCAAAATAAAACGGCACAAATAATATGTCATAGCAGCCTGTTCAACATGCTATGAAGTAAAAACGATTAAGGTGCTCAAGATATATCGACTGAAAAATAAATTCCAATTTCACTTTTTTTTAGAAGAAAGCTCAGTGTTCATTGAAAGCCAACTTTGCTGGTCACTTAGTGGACTAAAAGTATTCATAAAGTTATATATATTACCTAAAGATATGTGAAGTTACAGGGAAGTATTGTTTTTTGAACTCGAGAAATACTTTATTTTTTTCAATTTTGTAACACTGTAAACTTTTTGACGATGTAATGCAAGTGGCAACACGCGTTCGCAACAGCAGCCTTCAGCCCAAGCTAACTGATCTGGGATGTAGGCAGTAAGCTTGGCACTGTCTATGAATGAAATGGGGTTATCATTGGCGTTTTATTGCCAACAGAGGCAATACAAGCAATGTGGTAAGAGAGTGACAACATCTCAATGAGCCATCGAGCCATTACAGATTTACGATCATAACATGCTACTTTCTTCAGAGGGTTCTGCAAATGAAATAGGTGTGTTTTTTATATTTATATAACAATAAATTAAATAATATGCATTTAATAAGCCAGATAGAGCACTGGTGCCATTAACGCAATATACTAATAAAAGCTGACCTTTTACAATTGTTTAATTTCAAGTGCAATGCATTTCTTAGTGAACTTCTGTGACTTTGAATCAATCAATCATACAATTAAACGATCTCTCTCTCTCTCTATCTCACTATATATATATATATATATATATATATATATATATATATATATATATATATATATATATATATATATATATATATATATATATATATGTATATATATACCTATCTATCTAGCCGCCTACGACCTTGTGCACTCCTTAGCATATCATTAAAGGGATGTACACACCAAAATTGGTATACATACCGTTATACATTGATTGGTACACTCGCAGCCGTTTAATTACATAGATATATGCCAAATATGATATGACGAGATATTTTTGTGCAAATAACATAAATTAATGGTGTGGTAATGGAAAAACCATGACATGCATGTCACGAATGGGCTCACATGCATGTCACATTCATGGTGTGCTTGCGGTTATTTTGCTATAGCTTGGTTTATACCAAAATTAATATGACGTGACCATAGGTCAGCAAAACTTATGCAGCTCATTCAGACTGAGGCTCACAGCTTGATCTGAGTTTGATTGAGTCGACTCGTGGGTGAGTTCGTCAACCTATGGACGTGACTGCATGATGAACATAAAAGGCAAATGGTAACATGTAAATTATGACATACAATCATGCACCACGTGATTTACATGCCGGGCTCTTGGTGTGCTTGCGGCAATTTCGCTAACTTAATATACAGCGAAATTTGCATTGCATACCACTGTATGATGACTATAAATGACATTTCCTAACATGCAAATCATAATATCCACGTCTTAATTGTACAGCATGGTTTCCTCCTTCCTGGCTGCTTCGCATTATGCATCGATTCCTGTATACTGTGCATGGGATCTGCCTTTTCTTTTTCTTTTCAAGAAAAGCATCCTGCTTCTTGGGAGCCAAAGAATGTCATAAAACTAAAATATAGTATAGCCTTATGACGCTGTTTATGTTGCAGTAACATGATGCACTGCGAGTGTCAAGGAAAGCTACTGTGCATGATCCTCACAGCAGCCAACCCATGAGTGGGGCCATGTGTATATGTCAGGTTGTTAGAATGGCGTGTATGAATTGCTGTGTAAATATATATATATAAATATATATATATATATATATATATATATATATATATGCACCTGCAGCAATGTTTTTCAGTGTTCTGCTGTAACAATGCTTCAGAAACAGGCGGGAACTCTGGATTAGTGTCCACCGTGTAAATTTACAGGTGATTTTGCGGGCACATTTATAAAGTACATGTAGCTATAGTTCGTAGTATGCTCCATGTAAATTAACTGATACTTTTAATGTGCTGAACCGAATGGCAGCCGGTAATGTGATCTAAAGTCTGCAGCCTACATTTCTTTGGCGGGAAAATCTTCGACTGCAGATCCAGCAATTTTCTCTCGTACACTGGGGCCACTTTAGATGCCAAGCGTGTTATGGTCGAGTTCAATGCTGTGTGCGGCGTGACCACCCTTGCTGCGCATGCGCGTCCCCTCCCCGTCTCTCTTTTCTCCTACACTCCTCCTTCTCTCGACTCGCACCACCGATGCAAGCAGCATCTGATAGCGAGTTCCATGATAAAAAAAAATGACTGCTAGCACTGCCCAACCGTTCACTGGCCACCCCGTATTAGGCACTGGATATTGACCTCCAAGGTAGTGCTGGTGATAAATTTCTCTTGTGCGTTGTTGAACAATGAAAATGAGCAGAGTGCGCGTTATACTTAGTTAAAAATGTACTGAGGGTCTCTGCATTTAATAAGAGTCTTGTGTCTCTCACCCATTAGCAGTGATTGGCATGTTACAGAAAGAAACACCGGTCCATCACTGCGTGCTTAGCGCCTCGTCCCCAGGTTGATCTCCTGCGCAACGCCACGATGAGAGTCAGCGTCCACGGCGCCGCCTGTGTAAGCGTTAGCGCCCGCTGCTTCACACGTATGCATGGTTCCCTTTAGTGGGAGAGAGCAATTTTTCTTCCACCATCAGTTTGTCTATCGGCGCAGATCGCAGACTGCGCAGCTCGTAAGCAGGAGCCGTACATTAGGAATAAGCCCTGCATGCCTTACCAAATGCATCGCGTACCACGAGATTTTAAATATTTATTCCCCATCTGCAGCAGTTAACCTAAACAGCACTGCGCGCGCAATCAAAGCCACGCCACGTCAATCTATCTATATAACTCGGTGACAGCTAAGACATCATGTGCGAAGATGGCACGTGGCTAAGTTACTCAAGGACTCATGCAAATTCAACTTGCGATCAACCAGCTATAGTTCCCAAGGTGAGCAATTAAAGAAACGTAACAGCTATTATCACATCAGGTATTGCCTCTCACTCACATAATAGCCTGTCAAATGTGAGCAGCTTTAATACACCAACAGGTGCGTACGACGAATAAGGCATATATCCTTTGATTGCTGCACATCATTTACTTATAGGCTTTACCGCAATGCTTTTTCCATGCAGTGAAGCTTAATAATCTTTTGGTAATTGTCTTTTTGTCTGTTTGAAAAGGACTCGCCAAGATGCATACTTGGCCTGAGCAGTCGCAAATGCTTATATTTGTTTGATGCACAAGTGGCCTGTGCATGCGTTCATTTCGTATCATGTAATGCTCTTCTGCTCACGCTGGCTTTACCACAGTGCTTTTTCCATGCAGTGAAGCTTAATCATCTTTTGGTAATTGTCTTTTTGTCTGTTTGAAAAGGACTCGCCAAGATGCATACTTGGCCTGAGCAGTCGCAAATGCTTATTTTTGTTTGATGCACAAGTGGCCTGTGCATGCGTTCATTTCGTATCATGTAATGCTCTTCTGCTCACGCTGGCTTTACCACAGTGCTTTTTCCATGCAGTGAAGCTTAATCATCTTTTGGTAATTGTCTTTTTGTCTGTTTGAAAAGGACTCGCCAAGATGCATACTTGGCCTGAGCAGTCGCAAATGCTTATATTTGTTTGATGCACAAGTGGCCTGTGCATGCGTTCATTTCGTATCATGTAATGCTCTTCTGCTCACGCTGGCTTTACCACAGTGCTTTTTCCATGCAGTGAAGCTTAATCATCTTTGGTAATTGTCTTTTTGTCTGTTTGAAAAGGACTCGCCAAGATGCATACTTGGCCTGAGCAGTCGCAAATGCTTATATTTGTTTGATGCACAAGTGGCCTGTGCATGCGTTCATTTCGTATCATGTAATGCTCTTCTGCTCACGCTGGCTTTACCACAGTGCTTTTCCATGCAGTGAAGCTTAATCATCTTTTGGTAATTGTCTTTTTGTCTGTTTGAAAAGGACTCGCCAAGATGCATACTTGGCCTGAGCAGTCGCAAATGCTTATTTTTGTTTGATGCACAAGTGGCCTGTGCATGCGTTCATTTCGTATCATGTAATGCTCTTCTGCTCACGCTGGCTTTACCACAGTGCTTTTTCCATGCAGTGAAGCTTGATCATGGTTTGGTATTTGTCCTTTTGTTTGCCTTGAAACGGACGTGTCCAAGATGCATATTTGGCCTGAGCAGTCGCAAATGCTTATATTTGTTTGATGCACAAGTGGCCTGTGCATGCGTTCATTTCGTATCATGTAATGCTCTTCTGCTCACGATGGCTTTACCACAGTGCTTTTGCCGTGCAGTGAAGCTTAATCATCTTTTGGTAATTGTCTTTTTGTCTGTTTGAAAAGGACTCGCCAAGATGCATACTTGGCCTGAGCAGTCGCAAATGCTTATATTTGTTTGATGCACAAGTGGCCTGTGCATGCGTTCATTTCGTATCATGTAATGCTCTTCTGCTCACGCTGGCTTTACCACAGTGCTTTTTCCATGCAGTGAAGCTTAATCATCTTTTGGTAATTGTCTTTTGTCTGTTTGAAAAGGACTCGCCAAGATGCATACTTGGCCTGAGCAGTCGCAAATGCTTATTTTTGTTTGATGCACAAGTGGCCTGTGCATGCGTTCATTTCGTATCATGTAATGCTCTTCTGCTCACGCTGGCTTTACCACAGTGCTTTTTCCATGCAGTGAAGCTTGATCATGGTTTGGTATTTGTCCTTTTGTTTGCCTGAAACGGACGTGCCAAGATGCATATTTGACCTGAGCAGTCGCAAATGCTTATATTTGTTTGATGCACAAGTGGCCTGTGAATACGTTCATTTCGTATCATGTAATGCTCTTCTGCTCACGCTGGCTTTACCACAGTGCTTTTTCCATGCAGTGAAGCTTAATCATCTTTTGGTAATTGTCTTTTTGTCTGTTTGAAAAGGACTCGCCAAGATGCATACTTGGCCTGAGCAGTCGCAAATGCTTATTTTTGTTTGATGCACAAGTGGCCTGTGCATGCGTTCATTTCGTATCATGTAATGCTCTTCTGCTCACGCTGGCTTTACCACAGTGCTTTTTCCATGCAGTGAAGCTTAATCATCTTTTGGTAATTGTCTTTTTGTCTGTTTGAAAGGACTCGCCAAGATGCATACTTGGCATGAGCAGTCGCAAATGCTTATTTTTGTTTGATGCACAAGTGGCCTGTGCATGCGTTCATTTCGTATCATGTAATGCTCTTCTGCTCACGCTGGCTTTACCACAGTGCTTTTTCCATGCAGTGAAGCTTGATCATGGTTTGGTATTTGTCCTTTTGTTTGCCTGAAACGGACGTGTCAAGATGCATATTTGGCCTGAGCAGTCGCAAATGCTTATATTTGTTTGATGCACAAGTGGCCTGTGCATGCGTTCATTTCGTATCATGTAATGCTCTTCTGCTCACGATGGCTTTACCACAGTGCTTTTGCCGTGCAGTGAAGCTTAATCATCTTTTGGTAATTGTCTTTTTGTCTGTTTGAAAAGGACTCGCCAAGATGCATACTTGGCCTGAGCAGTCGCAAATGCTTATATTTGTTTGATGCACAAGTGGCCTGTGCATGCGTTCATTTCGTATCATGTAATGCTCTTCTGCTCACGCTGGCTTTACCACAGTGCTTTTTCCATGCAGTGAAGCTTAATCATCTTTTGGTAATTGTCTTTTTGTCTGTTTGAAAAGGACTCGCCAAGATGCATACTTGGCCTGAGCAGTCGCAAATGCTTATTTTTGTTTGATGCACAAGTGGCCTGTGCATGCGTTCATTTCGTATCATGTAATGCTCTTCTGCTCACGCTGGCTTTACCACAGTGCTTTTTCCATGCAGTGAAGCTTGATCATGGTTTGGTATTTGTCCTTTTGTTTGCCTGAAACGGACGTGCCAAGATGCATATTTGACCTGAGCAGTCGCAAATGCTTATATTTGTTTGATGCACAAGTGGCCTGTGAATACGTTCATTTCGTATCATGTAATGCTCTTCTGCTCACGCTGGCTTTACCACAGTGCTTTTTCCATGCAGTGAAGCTTAATCATCTTTTGGTAATTGTCTTTTTGTCTGTTTGAAAAGGACTCGCCAAGGTGCATACTTGGCCTGAGCAGTCGCAAATGCTTATTTTTGTTTGATGCACAAGTGGCCTGTGCATGCGTTCATTTCGTATCATGTAATGCTCTTCTGCTCACGCTGGCTTTACCGCAGTGCTTTCACAAGGCAGTGAAGCTTGACCATACTTGCTTTTACGTGTATTGAGACTTATCAAAGTTTTGTAATAGCTCAACTGTTGACGCTAGAAGTGATGCATTCTATGTGAAAGTTTTATACTTAACTTCGGGGATTCATGTTTTCATAAAGTTTTCACAATATATCAGTAAGGTCGAGTTGGAAACTATGCATTTTTGGAAAACGCCCACGAACACGACGGAGACACGAGATTAGAAAGACTCAGTACTTCGCCTTTGTCTTGTCCCTCCGTCGTTTTCACGTTCATTTTCAAAGTATCTATCAAAATGCTGACAACGCTGTTTCACTGCCAGCAACCTTTGGCGTGTAAGAAAGGGAGCTAAATTTTCTCTCAGCCTGTAAACCAAGCAATTGCGGCTACTCGATGTGCGATAAATAAAAGACCAAAATTAAGAATGACCAGCTGATGTTGATAACAGGTGCTCATAGCAGCACTTTTTTGCTGTGCACTTGAATTCCTGTCTTATGTAATGTTATGGTCTGTGAGTACACAATGACACTACTACAACCAAGAAAAATTTTACTAACATTTATTTGTAAAATAACTGCTACAAAATAGAATTCTGATCCCCTTCTTAGTAGTTGCATAATTTAGCTAGAAGAAGACAGCATCATCCAACTTCCTGACGACTTGACAACAGGGTGAGTCCACAATGTACTGGACCTGTACAAGATGAAGAAAACAGACAAAAAAAACAACAGATAAATCAAAGAGTTTAAAAAATGGCACCTGAAACTTTCAACTTGCCCACCACAGCAGTGAAAAGACTCCTGTTGTCATATGTATTTTCTGCCTGTTGGTCCGCGGGCACAAGTGCCAGTCTTGTTTATTAATAGAAGCTGCTTAGCATCACTTCATTGCAAGACTTTTCTCTCTCCGCCACCCGAGAACGCGCTCTGTAGCGGTCAGGCTCCGCCTAAAGACTTGTGGCAGTGTGACGTTAATGTGGGCAATATATACACAGACTTTGGTTTCTTAATTTGTAGCAAACTCATTGTGAGCAAATTTCATAGTTGAATTAATAAAATATTTGAATGTTATATTGTAATATAACACTAAAATGCTGAGGCTTAGAACATTACAAACTCAGCCTGCCTACATTAACAATCCCAGTGCCACAGGCATGCAAGAACTGCTTACATAATCATGAATCAACTAAACCATTTTGATATATTGACAGGTTTTCGAAAATGACTATTTTTGAAAATTTGATATTCATATTTTTCTCTTAAAGGGCAAGTTACTGTTGCTGAAAAGAAAAAAAAGCAAATCATATATCTGATACTTTTTGTTTGCAGTTTACAGCTGCACATGGTAAAAGGCTGCATGCATGAGTGTTTGTTGTGTGCCATTCATGGTATTATTTCCGAAATCCTTATTCAATTGACATTTAGTGATCAGCCTATAAATTTTCTTGTTTTTTATTTTTCATTCCGTGCATTAGATATGAATATATTTTAGTTCAGGAAAACTTGCTCAACGAAGGGAAGTTTTTCTACTTTTGGCAAAAAAACAAAACAAAGCAAGAACTAGTTCTAGAACTTTTATGAAAGAGACAGGTTTGAGGTTTGACGTGATGAGAAGTCAATAAAGAAGGAATGCCACAGAAAGGATTGCCTCAACAAAGGAATTTGGTTCGTTGGGGTAACATACATTTGGCAATGTTTTTATGTACTTCTAGTTAACGCTCCACCACTAGCTTACAACAAGGAAACAAAATAAGGTGGTGCATGCAGAAAGTTAACTCATCACATAACGTGAAAATTTGACCCAGAACAAGAGAAGGAACAAAGACGAGTGCTCACCTCCAACAAGATTTATCTTGAAGAGCAAACATATATACTCTTGTAATGCAAAAAATAGACAAATCATTCAAAAAGCCCACAACTGCCATGCACGAAAACCTTACATCCTCAGGAAAGACAATTCGTTTTGACAAATCCCTAGAGACAGAGTGAGAGAAAGTACTGATGCAGTTCAGCTCTAGTCTACAAATCTTTTTCGCCACAACAATTTCTCTTGTAGTTTTTTTCCCAATGATAATGGTGTCACACAAAAGTGGTTTGGAGCCACACCTGCTGCAGTGCAAGGCCAAGAAACGATTGCGACCATTCTTGAGGTTACAAGGGTGTTCATTGCAGCACGTGTGGCTGCAAAATGATTTTGCGGGACATCATTATTGCTGGAAGAAAAAACAACAAATAAAATGACAAGAGAAATTATTGAGGCAAAGAGGATTTGTAGACTAGAGCTGAACTGCATCAGCACTCTGTCTCGGACTTTGTCAAATTGTCTTTTTTGAAAATGTAAGATATTTGCGCATGGCAGTTGTGGGCGTCTTGAATGATTTGCCTGATCTTCACATTTCAGGAGTATATATGTGTTTGCTCTTCAAGATAAATCTTCTTAGAAGTGAGCACTCGTGTTTGTTCCTTCTCTTGTCCTGGGTCAAATTTTTGTGCTATGTGATCCGTTATGCATTACCAACATGCCTAACTTCATACTTTCGATCCCTGAAGTCAGTCCTTAAAGGGCCACTCACCAGGTCCCATAACAAACTGTGGAAGTTGTGTATCTAACGGAGAGCATTATACCACAAAAAGTTTTTCAATCTGTTCATTACGAGCTGAGAAAACAGTTTCTTCTTTTTTTTTTAACAGCAGGAAACAAGGATGAAAGGAGGCAAGCTCAAAACCCTTGCCACTCCCCCGTGTAGCCTTCACAAGCCAAATCTCTTTCCTACCCTCTCCAGCATCCAACCAAGAGGTTACGTGCACATGACGTGCTCAAACAAGCCCAACCCTCGAGCGCGCGAGCGGTGTCGTTTTGTTGACCAGCATTGTATTGTGTCTACTGCCTGTTCTTGCGACATTGTTTGGAAACGCTGGCTTTGATGCGGTTGAAAAGATGAGCATAATGAGTGCTCGAATGCGCAGGACCATTAATTTCTTTTTCAGGACAGGAGTCTGCTTGATGCAGTAACCGCGGAGACACAAACGCATGCGAAACGCCAGCACATTAGCTCGGCATCTCTTTGCAATTCATGGGGAAAAATGCAAAAGACAAACACATTCTTCTATTGCGTCTCAATATGTATCCCAAGTTTTATTAATCTCTTCAAGCAACAAATTACATTAACTACGCATGTCACGTTAAATAATTTCCGTCATGTCACGTGCCACTGTTGGCAGCGTCAGAGCACAGTCGTATACATATAGGACCAACGTCACTGCACTGCTGTGTATGTAGGGCGATTCATACTTGCACATCATAACCTCCTTCTCTGGGGGCGCGACCCGAAAAAAGGGGGAGAAGCGTTCGTTTTGAAATTTGACCCATTTCCGCGTCGCATAGAGTTGCAATGTTTGGCAGAAGTGACCATAAACTCCCGATGTGCGCATTGCACTTGTCAGCTCAAAATCGCCAAACCCGGTGAGTGGCCCTTTAAAGAAAAGCAAAAATTAGAGGAGGAGACATGAATAATGCTTAGAAATTTTGCCATATGTCTACACCAAAATGGAATGCTATTATTAATTAGAAAAATGTATCTTTTCCTTGGCAACCAGCAAACATGACTGAGAACACACGAATACTTTTTCGTCCAAGTTAGCTGCTAAAGAGCCGAGACAAGCTCCGTGAAATCCTCTTGAACAACTTGCACAAGTAATGTCCAATACTACCCCACTATATTGTGGTTGCCGGCAGACACAATGTAACTTGTAAATACTATCTTTTGGCTGTACGCGAGCAGCCATGGAGTTTATGAGGGGAAAGTCTTCGATCATACCATTCTGTAAGCATTGCAGCAAATGTTTGCGTAGCATAACTTGGTTAAGGTTCAAAGTTTCTAGTTTTCTGCCTGACGCTATATAATACATGTTGGCAATTGCAAACAAGCCACAGTCAAATGTGTTGCACTGGTTTTGTGCCTTCATTGTTTGAATGGTTAATGTTGGCGATTGTAATTTTAGAATATGTCAGATTTGCCTAACAGCGTCAGGAGGGGTATCTTGATCAATTGAATCATATATGAAGACTGGGTTTTTGTCCGCACCAACATTTGTTACTGTA
Organism: Rhipicephalus annulatus; assembly: GCA_013436015.1. Taxonomy (NCBI): domain Eukaryota; kingdom Metazoa; phylum Arthropoda; class Arachnida; order Ixodida; family Ixodidae; genus Rhipicephalus; species Rhipicephalus annulatus. The sequence goes on along the minus strand of WOVY01000110.1, from coordinate 1,329,826 downwards.
AGCCAATGATTGGGGTTCTGAACATGCAAGATTTGAACGAAAGGGCCTTTTATTTGAGTGAATTGTAAACATCGGCCCAGTAAGACATCTTGAAAGCCGACACAAGTAGGATACTTTTTCTGAATTAAATACTGTGCGACATTGATTACGCTATCTGATATGGAGGTGCCCTGTACCAGAACATTTAAATCTGCATCTGAAAGAGAATACCGTTTGTAGACATTTAGCATGTCTACTTTAACAGTTGCAAGGCCTACCTTTTTTACTTGATTTGGGAAAAATTTACGCTTGACAGCTCTCACTTTTTTTGGCCGCCCCCTTCTTGCTTAAACCAAAGGTACCACAAGTTTTGTACTGTTAGAATGCCCAAGATAACTTGTGGCAGTAGTTTGTGCTAACTGAGCTGGTGCAGCCTTTATGGCTGCTGAAGTTTGGTTACGAGGAAATGTGGTTAAATTTCTGAAGAAAGCCTCGCATGACGAAAGTTTTTCCATTAACTCCTTCTCACCACAATTAGATAATACGTTAGCCACGGTTTTTGACATTTCGCAAAGACTCTTATAAGCATAAGTATACTTCTCTTGTGCAGTGTCAAGCTTCACACAGAGTGGTGACTGAATGCTGCTTGTTACCACTGGTGTGGCACTAGTGGTTGTGCAGCTGTCACTCAGGAAATGATCCTTGCACCACCTGTCTGGTATGCAAGCCTTGTCGAAAAGATCTTGCTTAGTAAAGTCACGCACTGCTAAAATATGTGCACAAGGCAGAGTGTACTGGTTATAAAAAGCACATGTGCAAGAAGCCAAGCACAATGACACACTGTACTGTGATCTTGGTGAAACTACAACATAAGAATTAGGAGTGGAAGTGACTTGATAACTTACATTTTTAAACTTCTCATACTGCTCTAGTACTTTACTTGTAGCCTCAGAAGTGCAATTACGGGACAATTCTAGCTGAAATGGGTCATTGAAATCATTTATGTTTAGGTTCAGCTTCATTTCTTTAAGCTTAGAGAACTGTAGAGATAAAGAATCATTATTAATGTAACCTACCAATGCTTCTATTGCTTGAACCAAATGCATGCTTGAAAAGAGATAATTTTTAATCTTTTGATTGTGGCACTCAATGCGATTATTAGTATTATTACCAAATGTAGGAAGGGATTGCCGATATGCATGTACCCACATTTCCTTACACAAGTGCCAGTTATGCATATAGTAAGAAATGAAATCTGTGCAAGTCATAGCTTGGAGGTTAGCAAGCTTATCGAAGTAGTCTTGATCAGTGGGGGAATAAACTAAGCTTTTTAAGAGAGGAAGCAACTGATCACGTTGCTGTCTAGCTTTTTCATTAACCTTTTGCTGGAAACAATGCAACACATGCCACGTACACAAAAGTATGTTAGAATTAGGAAGAATACTGGTTAAAATGCGCAGTTCATTGAGATCTTTATCAATCATCACTACTTTGCAAGCAGACACAACAAATGGGTTGAAATCTACAAACTTTGTGAGCATGGGCTCAACAATTTCAGTCGTCTCATTTCGTAAGAAGGCATAACACACAGGTCTCCCACGACCACGACCATCTTGAACTAATATAGAGTAAAGAATATAACCCTCAATATTCACTTTATACGTTCCATCAATAAATAGAATCTCTGGATACTTTTCCAAAATCTCACGCATGTGCGTTGTTTGAAGAAGTATGAATTGCAGGTTATTATTTTGATTCATTTCATAGTGAATAACCCAGTTTGGATTATTTTTTAGCAAGGTCTCTACCTTCTCTAAAACCATTTCACCATGAGCCTGCTCATTGCGGATAGGAATAGAAAATCGTTGCTTGTAATTATTAATGTCCTTTGTAGTTAACTTCTTACCAGTTTTTTGCTCGACCAAGTTTTTAAAATCCTTTGCGCCAATATTACATTTAGCTAAGTCAAAGAATTCTTCTTTTTCACCATGATTCAGGAGCCTCTTCTGAGGATACAAATCATAATATTCTGTGGGATGGTTATGCTTAGCTTGTAGTTTAGTTATCTTGTAGTGCAGAGTAGGCGATTTACATAGGCTTACCGATACTGTCATTTCACAGCCAGTACCATTGTAAGCTTGCTTTGGTCGCTTTCCTATCCCCCTGGGCTTTATTGTGCGACCGTGAATGCAGCTATATTTAATCCTAATATACTCGAAGTCCTTATCTTCTGATGTGAATGGACTTTTATTACTCTTATTTATCATGACTACATGCCTGCCCTCCCTGCACCACTCATCAAAGCTTTTCTTAAAAGAAGGAAAGTTATCAAATGTTGCATTTAAATAAACTTTGCTACCCCCACCATATAGTGTATTTACTGGGTTATTGAGGACAGTTGGGTTGGCACCAGTGTTTACACAAATAGCCTGGGCACCAGGGCTGGCAGGCCTGCTTCTGGATGTCAAAGCAGCCTCACAATACTTGTACTGCACAGCTGCAGTGCACCCAGCTTCCATAGGGTCACCAGCCTCTGTGCCAGGATCGCGCTCAATTCGCATGCAATCCCGAGTCAGTGCTGGTAGATGGCTTTTGCAGACAGAAACCTCGTTCACAGCGTCATTCGTGACAGATTCACAGTGAGTCGCGGAACTAACTGAGCAGTCTTTCAACTGCTTGCTAGGAACACGCTGCACCTTTTTAAAACTATCACGAATGACGTTGTGCGAGACACTGGCTCGTCCTTCAGGCTTTCTACCACAGACAGCGGAAGAAGCAGACTGAATCTGTTTCTGGCTCACAACTGCTGTCATAGGTGAAGTGGACCTGATGGACTTGGCAGCTGTCACAGCAAGAACTTTGCCTTCACTGTCTGCACACAGTTTAGAGCTCTGTTCTTGCTTGTGCAGTGCCGCAGCCTTCCGCCGGCTCTTCTTTGACTGCACCAGTGTCCACTCACTGTCGCCACACTGGCCGACAGCCTGTGGCACAGCTGCTTTTCCAGCACTGGCCTCCTCTTCCCCCACAGAAGAGCGCACAAGAGCACTCTCATGCTCCTGTGAGGCTCTCCTTATTTTCCTGTCACAAGTGGTGCTTGCACCTCGACTAGGGATCATTGGCTGAATAGGCCTCTCCCCAGTGTTTCCCTTGCATGATACACTTGTGCCATGGAAAATGGGGGAAGGCAGGCTGTCCCAGGTCCACCAAGCCTTGCTTCCCTTGCAGCGAACGCGGACACCACCAACGAGCGTAAAGCCAATACCATGAATGGTACTGGCCAGTTGGTCAGTCTCGTGTCTCTGCATGAGAGCACTGCTGGTTTTCCAGACAGGAGCTGGTGCAGCGGAAGGTCCACCTACTGCTGGAGAATATTGAACTGCATGCATACCAAGTGCTGGAAAATCGACTTCCAAGTTGATAGAAAAGTGCTCCTGCCGAGCCCACCCACTCCATGCAGATGCCTTGGACTCCTTGTAGAACTGTTGGATGTGTCTCCTCTCTAGATGGGTGGACAAGGCACAGGCCTCACGGTGCAGGAAATCTGCCAGCACCTTGTTGCCAAGCCGGCTGGGGTGGACACCATCCCTGCTCAGGAATCCAGGCCAGCTGTCCAGAAGACTATCCAGGATAGTGAAGCCCCTCTCCAGGCAAAGCTGTGCGAGTGCGGCATTCACATTCCTGTAGTGGTCATTCAAATGACAAACATCACACAACTGTTCTTCCCCTTGGCGGTACCGATTCTGCCCCCGAGGAAGAATGGCAGAAAAGCTACATGCAACGTGGGATTGCTTTCGATGATTCCCTGAGCGAGCTGGCGATATTTGTCCATGCACATGTTGACACTGTCAACAGTGTTGTTCGTGCCAACATGTACAATGACAATATCAAAACTGGCCAGCTTGTCAGCAATCATTGAGAGCAAGTGCTCAATCCTTATTCCTCTGTGTGCGGCAACGCTAACAGACAAGCCACGGCGCGATGGGAAATACTGGTCGACGTATTTCACCATTGAATCGCCCGCTACTAACACACGCGTCATGTTGCGCACACTTTCAATTCAGAATTACACCATGAAAAAAAAACAAACAAGAAAGTGAATATTTAATCTAAAACACGGCTGTCAACTACGCAAATGCACTACGACACAGATACGAAGCACGTTAACACGGATGACCAAAGAAAGGGCCACGCACAGATACTGCTAAATCAGCCTATACGCGAAAAATCACAAAAATACGTATTGGGATGGATATAAACAACGTTAGTAAATATAAAATAGCAGTGAAAATAAGCGGTTGAGCTTAGATAAAGATGATGTTCGAGGCTTGCGAATATGTAGCAGAACAAGGCCTGTAGACAGCTCGCAGAAGCAGCAACCAGCCGTACTCCAGCAGCAGCAGCAGCAAGTGAGCGTCTGCTGGCCAGCTGAGCCACGTTCCGATTCGGTAAATTCGAACAACGCGCTAAATCGGAAACGACGTATGTCATGACAATTTTTGTGACGTCACTTCCGTGCGGCGCAGGAGCCGTCTCTGTGTGGGGATGGCTACAGCGCCGCGCGGCGCAGCAGCCATTGCCATTTTGTTTTTGCCATTGATCTTTTTGAGATCTTGTTGTGCTCGCGTGCCTTTGCTGGAATTTGGAGAGGTGACATTTTGTTGTACTCGCGTGCATTCGCTGGAATTCGAAGAGGTAAAGACACAATGAGGGAGAAAAGCAGTCTGTGAACGATAGTTTTTGGCTAGAAAATAAATCTTACAGGAAAGCCGCCTTGCAGAACACTGTAAATGGACAGAATGCATGTCCATTCAGTCCAGGGCAGTCCAAAGAAATTGTCGTCTTCATCTCCGTCCCCCAAAGGGTGGGGGTAGTGATTAGAAGAAGGCGCCTAATTTCTGCAGCCCAGCAGGGAGCACGGCGCAGCGAATAAAAATAAAAAAAACAAGGAGAAAGAGAGAGAAAGTCAAACACAGCCTTCTTTTTACCCAGGAAATAGAAAGGATGCACGTTCAGTTCGTCACAAGGCGAGAGAGAAGCACAATGTAGGTCATAATCCAATAATACGCACAACAAAGCACAGTGCAATAACGTTGCATCGCACGTGCAGAATAGGGCCTGCAGCGCTAGGCAGGCTAGGGCCTGGGGGAGTGGAAGACTTGAAAGCACCACAGAGTGTGGGAAACACACCTGACGACGGATCCCAACCTCTCGGCTAATTATTCAGCGCGTCTCGTGGCACGTGGAACAAATCAAGCTGCCTCGATTTCCGAGAGCTCTTCCTAGGCCATCAGTCAGTCAGGCGTGTCCAAAGAGTTTTTGACGAGGGGAGCCAACAGCCCTAAAGAATTCGAAGTATGACTTTCGTGTTGTCGCCTCTTTTGGCGCACCTCGAGAGCGTTGACCCGGAACAAATCAGGGTAGGTGAGGTGACTTTCCGCGAACCTTACCTGCTTTCCAAACCAGTTACTGCATGCAAGCTTCCCCTGAATGGATGAATGTGTGGTTGAAGAAAAAGAAAAAGACACTATTTTTCCTTGCCAGACCACAGCTCAGTCCATTGAAGGGAAAGGGGAGAGTGGCGAAAATAGTTTAGAAGTAGGTAGGAGGATAAGGTTTGGAAGAACGTGACGGCCATGGCTGCTAGAGCAGAAAGAGAATAGGGGCCGTCAGCAGGGCAGTCCGAGTCGTACGATTTGGAAATGTGGAGCTGCAACCACATACGCACATACCTATGATCATTCCCACGAGAAAAAAAAATGTTCTGAATCACCTTTCTTGGGCAAGAATACAGAAAACTAGCTAAACAAGAAAACTAAAAGAAATAAAGAAGTAACCGATAATCTAACCACAAATTGTCACCACACCTGCGGAAGGAAAGAAGGAAAAGCGTAATCCGTGACCTTGGCACCAGCGGCTAAACAGAGGCATTTATTCGCAGAACACTGTGTATAAGAAAAGACACGGGAAACACGACACCAATGGTGCCGCAACGACGCCACGTGTCGACCAAACTTTAGCTCACGGAACAGCGAACGAAGCACAATGGCAGAACACTGCGAGACCACTCGCAACAAGTTTGCCCCATACCAGTCCCGACGGCACGGTGTAGAGCTCCTTGCGTTGTTTTGTAGTCTTTCTGCATTCCTTGAAGTGCACAAAGAGCGCGAAAGCTTCGGTACGAGAAACCTGAGCATGTAAACAACTTTGCCATCAAGCCTTTTGCAATGTGGACTGGACGAATGCAACGACGTGTGAGGGGCGACGGGAAGTTCTTACGCGCTTCAAAGATGTCTATGAATGGAAAAGTGTCTAAATGGGAACGAAAAAAATCTACAAAAACACGGTCATTGCTATGTTGTGTCAGTACAACAGAATTGCAAGCCTGTTGGAAAAAGATGGCAGCAATATCTCATAAAGAGACTCGAGAATTAAAAGCCTCTCTGATTGCCGAGAGGTAACAGAATTCTCCGACCAGGTAACAAAATTCTTCGACCAATAAATTTATTTCCGGGAGTGATAAAGGATCACGTACGACATGAACGGTGCGTTTCTGCCTCCTTCCTTCTTGAAATATGACCGCGACAATTTTCATGGTACCTTAAAATACGCCGCCGCTGTTTAACTGGTAGCAAATGACATGACAAAAGCCCATGGTCAGTGCCATTGCTACATTTTAACAAGACTTGAAATTCAGCCAGATGGTGCATTGCTATCGGGAAATTTTGAGCGCAAAATAATGCTTCCACATGACGTTCACAAGCATCTGTCCTGTCTCTCTCGTTCTTGTTAACGTCTTGTTTGGCGCTCACAACTTTCCCAATCGCCACAATTATTCAAGAAAAAACTGAAGTGGCATCTGATGGCACAAGCAGTTCAACGCAATAGAAAGACAGAATGGGTGCTCGATTGCTCGCGAATCGTGCTGCTTTCTCGTCCTTGAAGCCACATTAATAATGAAACCGGAGCTTAGCACTCATACTCTGTTGATTAGGTACATAATCATAGATAAAGCTCAGTGTGGATTCCAATGTCACGTAATAAATGTGACCTGCAGTGCCACATGCGTCACAACATGCTGCAGAACCCAATTCTATGCCTTCGTACCGTCATGCTCGTTTAATGCGAACGTTTGTAGATTGGACTACAAAAACAACAATAAAGACCGAGAATTATTTAATTCTTCCGTTCATTACTAACTCACTTCGTTATGGATTCTTCTGTTCTCTTGGAGCAGGTCACGTGAGTTTTGTAGCATGAATTAACATGAATTGCTGTTTCTATTTTACCACAGTCACCGAACGGTGTACTCTATAAACACATCACCTGCATTAAACTTCGTGTCAGCATAATGTATACAATGCTCAATTACATCGCAAAAAGATACGTGTTTCATGCAAAGAGTTTCCTAATGCTTCGTTAGATATTCAGCCGTTAAAATTAAAAATAGTACCACCGTGAACGGGATTAACTCCGTGACAAAATTTCAGTGCAAAAAGCGCTTGAATAACTGCACCTTGCAGGTATGCAATATACATTGCATGAGGTTTTTAAATGTGGTGACTTCATTAGTTCAGGTTACATTGTTGTTGTAGAATTAGCTTTTTAGTCACGTTGACTATGCTTTTTAATGTTAATAGTTCACCTCATCAGTCATTTAGAGATGGTCATTTCATTTCCACATCCTTAAATAAGAGTTATGTATAGTTAATATCCAAGCATTTTTTAAAGATATATGACTGGTTTTTATCAAAGGACCAACCCTAGAACGAGTTCCGGGGAGGGGGGAGATAGTAACAGTCTTATAATTCGAAAAATAAAATTTTCGGCTTTACAAGCCGGAACGTCAATACGACAACAAGGCACGCCATCGTGGGAGGTTTTAAATATTCGGAACAATAGGTCGGCAAAATAAATGGAGCCCACATAGACTCACTCAGTAAATGTGCTTTTATCTTAGGATTCGATATAGGGTCCATCCTATAGCCGGTATTTCGGTCACTTATAAAAATATTTTCCTCTGCAAAACATTTTCGCAATAGACTGCTTTCAATATAGTAAATCAGCGCGACATTTTTCGAATACACCTGAGATAGTGGAATGACCGATCAAACTTTACGTGAATACCTATCACTTTTCTGTCTCTTTCCAAGTTCGTGTTCTTCCTTTCTTGACATTCAACTTCACAGTAATTTAACAAATCCGCATCATATTGGTTCTATAGAAGAAAATATCTTGTGGTATACCCATCTCAAATAAACTTGGGCGTGCACTTACGCCCCATCTCACTGTTTTGTATCGATCATTTCAGCGTTCTCATTTCACTTACGGCATTGTCACGTGGTTGCGACGGCAAAGAATATGGTACTTGGGTTGCTCAAGACGACACTCTTTATTGAGTGAACATGTGCATAGGAAAGTTCAAAGTACTAGAAATTCGTGCTTTACACAAATAGCGGTAATTAGAGCATTGGTCGTCGGTAAAATGATCTGCGCGAAGGTACGTTGCCATTTATACACGTAGCATCCATATCGTAGGCGTCTCAAGCTTATCAGAAGATTCTAAAATAATCTAGAATTTTCGCAGGCAGCCAAGCGTGCTTTGCGCAAGGCAATTGATTAATATGTGGTGTTCAACGTTTCAAACCCACCATATGAATATGAGAGATGCCGAAGTGGAGGACTCCAGAAATTATGACAACCTGGGGTTGTTTAACATGCACCCAAATATGAACACATGGGCTAACAGCATTTTCGCCTCTATCGAAAATGCAACGACCACAGGCGGGATTCGATCGTGCGACCTGCGGGTCAGCAGCCAAGTACCTTAGCTACTGAACCACTATGGCGGTGCCTTTGCAGAAGACAGTGACATAAAAATACAAGCGAGCGTGACAGTATAATAATGTTGCGATAAAATTTCAGCAGATGCAACATGTTTCACTGTGGATGCCATTTTTATACAGAACCGTCAGCGGGTGGCCACGCGTTGCAAGGTGAATAGACGTCTTTGGGTATTTTGAGTAGGCTAAATTTCTACCTAAAACATACGGCGTGACGACAGCACTCTTGTTGACTGTAAACTTTAACGAAACGAAGTGCACGCTTCGGTGGGATGATATGCATATCATTAAGAAGCTGTTGTGTATTTCTCAAAGGTCGAGCGACCCTTCCCTATCACGTGCTGGGTGAAAGGAATATATCTATGTAATGTTTACAGCCATCCTATAGACCGCAACAACTGACGGTGTGGGCCGACATCACTCCTGTAAGTCTATTCAGTGATGTATCCGTTACAGTAAAAAGTTACTAAATACCTCACTAGTTACTCAAATAAGAAAAAGGGGAACGTTTCACGGCTCCAGGTTATATATAAACATAAAAACGTAACGCATTACCGTTACCGTAACCGAAAAAAACAGAACGAATGTTACCTCTGCCGTAGTCATCAGTTTTAATCAATGTGTCGTTGCTGCAGAAACCCACAATGACAATTTTAAATCTCAAATTTATGTTTCACACATACTAACCCAAGCAAGGATTATACTGAAAATGTTCAATTAACAAGAATTATTTGTACAAATGTACTGAACCTTAGCAATGTCTTATAGAAGCTTAATGATGCCTGCACATGTGATGGCTTCTGACTCTGCAGTGACACAGGATGAAACCATTTTTTTATTCGAGCATTATACACAAAGTGAGGTCCAATAATCCACGGTATTCATGAAGAAACTATAACTGAACACTCAAGAAATTTACAAATATTGGCCTTTTCTTGATCCTTCAGCACCTCCAATAAAGCAAGTCGAAATCGCCACTGTTGGACCTAGCCACCGGAATGGCCCGCCACGCGCCAGTAGGCAATTACGGAGGCCTACGGAGGCCTACATTGGTGCCTTTTTATTAGAGAGGGGGGGGGGGATCGGGAGATGTCGTGGGGAAAAGGGGGGAAACTTACAAGTTTGTGACACCAGATGTGCCTTGCAGAGACGTAAGTATAGAAAAATCACGTCTTGCAACACACATCTTGCAATAAGCCTTTGTTCAATATGTTGCAGGTTTTATTTTTGTTTATATAAGAATTCAAATCATGCCTAGAAATCAAATATACAAAAAACAAAGGTTCCCAGCACTCGTAATTGCATTGTTCTATTGTGTCTTTTCCGGAACAAGTCGAGAGTGGCAGTTGCTATTTCGATTTCTCACACATCTGATGGGTATTGAGCGCGTGAACACTCTACAAAAAAGCATTGAAAAGTTGAATGATTCATACATACTTATCAAGCATTCTTATTTGTGACGTTTTTAAGAGAAATTTTAATGGGGCCCACTTGCAAGGGGTGTTCCCCTCCCCTGACCAAACACCAAGGGGTCGGGGAGTCAACGTTCTCTGCAGGCGTGGTCAACGGACGCCCAGCTCGTGACCAGTATGGGCTGTGCATCTGAGCAAATATTGCATTTGCTCTCATCTGCACATATGACCATCGACAGGTTTTTGTCTTGGGGGGATGCAAACCCTTCTTTCAACTTGCATCACGACTGAGGGAGTAGGTCGTGTTGGTGTCGCTAGAGTGGGTAGCAAGTGCTGGTGGAGCTTGAAGGGTTCAAGTGTCCTTTTTGCACCACCCGCCTCGCCCACGCCCATGTCTACACTTTATTCATTGAACACCGCGCTGAGAACTAGTTGAATAAATGCGCAGATTTGTTTCCTTCCGCATCCTATACTGCTGCATAAACGATTCTCACATTGTGAAAAGTAGGTATTTTGATTCGTTTGAAGGAAAGTTACATTCAAAGCATGACAGATACTCAAAAAAGCGGTTTCATGCAATCGTAATAACAAAACTCGAAGCAGAGGTGCTTCTTCTTTTGTGCAGCGTACAATGTAAAAGTAATATCAGATCCGGAAAAAGCGAAATGAGTGACTTGCGTCACTGCTTGCTCATTGTTCAATGAAAGAAGGTTTCATGAAGTATGACGTTGCCAACAACAAGGACAAACTGATGCATCTTAAATTTAAAAAAAAGCAAAGTGCTGCACATTTGCCGTAGAACATGGACATAGATTGAAATACGCGTTATTTTTTCATGAAAGCGAAATAAAAACTATTTTACAAAACGCTTTGCATTCATCGAGATGTCGACACATCTGTGTAGTGTCATTTATGCTATTTGGATTAAAATTCCTGAATTTCAACTAATTCAGTAATCTGTGGCAAAAGAGCCTTTTGAATTTTAAGTTTCGGTTTCTTCACCGCCGGCGCCGCCGCCGCCGACTCTGGACGACCCCCACGCCGCCGCCGGACGAAATCACCTCGGCGCACACCTCTAGGTAGTACACACATTTGCCTAGTCTTCGTACTTGGGGGCGGCGAATCGTACTTGCGGCTCTGTGTATTGCTGTGTTTCGGCTTTGTTTTGAAAGAAAGATTGAACCCTTTTGAACTTCGTAAGCCAATTTGGAAAGTAAGTCTAAAAAAATAAAATGGTGAAGCGCAACCACTGAACATTTGCTAATACTTGTTTTGTAAGAAAACAGCTCCAAGCCACACGAACACACACGAAGCCAAAAGCAGGCCAGAAGTATACTAATATTAGACAAATGTGTGTACTACCCATCATTCCCATGCTCGCTGAAGCGCCGTGCGTTGTAGCTCTTATAGACACTAGCGCCAGAGTTCCCTCTAGTAAGTATTGTGGGAAGCTCTATGGCTCCGCAGACCGCCAAACAAACTCTGCTCTTTATTCTTGTCTAATTTATGTGTACACGTAAACAAAAACAACGTCTTACTTAGAATAAGTAGTGCACAAATAGGTGGATGGGCAGACCATGAATCAGAACGCAATGATGGCCGTTTTCATCATGTGGTTACGCAACAGGAAGAAGGTCGCGTGCTCGCCATCTGAATACCTTCCACTCGCTCAATTTGGCTTGCTGGTGCATCCCGATTGAATTTGGCGCTAAATCTTCTCCCCCCCCTCGCCACTCGGATCCTCAGTCCTCATCAAGATGGCGTCCCCTTGTGCATGTCTGCATTGCGCCGCCATGTTTTTGTATCGCCCCTAAACTCCAGGCGTTCGTCCGGCGCTGCGAGCGAATATCGCGTTCCTTGGAGGGTATAGGAAGTTTCACTCCCCTGAGACCGCCGCCAGCTGGGCAGGTCAGGAGTAGAGTAGGTCGTGTTTTTAAAAATGATGTGTTCGTGCCAAGGAGCATAAAGTTTCTTAATATACACTAGAGAGAACTCTGGTGCTAGTGTCTATGGGAGCTGCAAAACACCACGACCTCCTCTCTTCACCTTTTCATAAACTCCTCCCTGGGCGCCGCCATAGCCCTCCTTGGGCTGTGGAAATTGGCGCGTTTCCTCGAAAACGCACTGGAAACGCTGCGCCATTAGCCTTTGTACTTTCGCGCACAGCGGCCGCGTCTGCTGCCACCGGGTGGAACGAACCTTTTGAGGGCCAAAACCACCTCTGTGGCCAAAACGCAAGGTTCACCCAATAGGCGCCTAAAACCGGCTTGACTTGGCCTAAAATGTATGAATAGGCGGCGACAGAATCGCCGTGTTAGACATTTTCTGGGGACGTTTACGTGGTGAGAACGAAAGGTCTACCGTAAGGTTCCTCACTTGTGAGAATCTTTACCGTGCGGTGGTTATTTCTCCGTGGTCTTTGCTTGGGCGGGAGCTGTATGCATTCGTGAGAACCGCCTCTGCGCATGGATACGTGGTCTCTTTCTGTAATACTGTCTATAAGCATGTGGTAACGACTTGCCCGATCATGAACACCGTGCGTCATGCTATTTGTGGATGTATGCCGTACGTGTATGCCTGGTAAGTGCGTGTGTTGCGTAAGGATCGATGTGTCGCTTGGGTGAAGTGCATGCTTGAGCCAAAACTTTCATTGAAGCTTCGTCTTGCGTAGCTGCGTGAGACAGATACGAAATGCACAAGTTGGAAGCGATGGAGTATTCGCAGGCGTTCACACGACGTTATTTTCCAAGTGGCTTAAATATGCTGTCGCCGATTACGATAATCGGTTTTATAAGCTATGTCTGTTCTTGTGGTGTATACAAAGGAAAAAAAACGAAATAAAATTGAAGATATGCTGGGAGCACTATAAATCTCCGGTCAAAATTGCCACCTTAAGCGTTTTCTTAAAATGAAATAGTGCCACAAGGCAGTCGTGCCTTGCGGTGAAGTGCACGCTGTGTATTGCGGTAAAGCATACATATTGCGTGCGCTCGTGTGTAAATTGGAAATGTAGCACTGACATTGGGCCTCATGTATGCACCTAAATTCTACACGCGCTATCCTCTGTCTCATCAATGACGATGCGGCAGTCAGTATCGTCATCATCTTCAGTTTTTGTAACAAGCCCAGAACAATTTACCTAGTAAAATACATTTTGTGGCAGGCAATTCGCAAAGCATTCAGTCTTTATTTCATTGAAGGATTAATTCAAAAGTGTTGAATGGCACCTTCAAATAAACGAAACATGCATATGAGAGGCTTCAATCGTACTTCAAAATTTGTGCCATGCTGTAAATTGAAAATGATTATAAAGGAAATATATACTAAGGCTGGGTGTAGATTACCATTCACAATTCAATTACCATTCATATTTTAGAAACTTAGAAAATTTGTAGCTAATCTTTTCCTATCGAGTAAGCACGAAAATAACTGTTGAAGAATCGTTTACAATTACTCACACAGTTTGCAAGAAATAAATCTTTGGAACCTATGTCGTGCCAGAACTAAGTGCAAGGTGGTTAGAGGAAACTGGTTATGACCCGACATAATAGCGCATGTTCGAACGTCGTACATGGGCTGCTTGTTGACAAAATGGGGTGGTAATGAGGTGAGTGCCTGCAGGTATCTGCACCAAGAGACAAAACCTGCTACATCTTTTTCAAAAATTTCATTATTTGTGTCAAGCATGCGTGTACTCTTCGTTGTTGTGTTCTCTCAGGGAGCAAGTATATGGCATACGCTTGAAATCCATACGTTACCCCTGCGATTTGGAGATGTCATCACAGTGGACATGAACGTGCAATGTAGTTGAAAACGTTGCTGGCCACCAACTTTCTTAACAATTTGAACCCGCTTATACCACAAAAGTTACCAGGTGACTTCAGTCGGTTTGCAACTGTTGTGCTTACTATCAGATAAGTAATAATGAGCTAGTTGTGCTTGGACGACAGTCTTGCTTGACTGTATTAAAATACAGTAATTTAGTACCTGCATATAGAACTGACCATTTAGTAAATTTTTTTAACTTTGTGGTCCTATTTGTTACAGTTTACTTTCAAAATATTTCATACAGGGTGGTTAAGTTTTAAGTCCATACAGTGGGCAAATTTTATCAGCAGTACCGCATGCTGTACAATCACTGTTACTTCTCCTAGAAAGCATGGTGTTCCACTATTCCGGTATGTCTCGGCTTAGCTTCCCGACCTCGAGGACTGTACATGTCAAACAGATTGCCAAGTGTAACTACTTACTCCCTCATAGCTCTAAATTTTCTTGAGCCATAATAAATAATGGGCAGTACGGGCCAGTTACAAAACCTTTTTTTATGAACCGCTCATTAATCAGGAACCTAATAATTCTGTACATAAACGATGACAGTGTCGTGTTGCGCCCTAGCGAAAGGGCATGCGCGTCCGGGCCGGCCGCAGGAGCTGAGAAAGGGACTCAGCCGCTTCCGATGGGCGCGAGATAACGTCCAACCTTTATTCCATGCAACCAGCATACATATATAGCAGACACTCATGTGACTAATGACGTCACGTAAAAACGACACTTTACAATTGCGGGCGACAGCGCCAGATAACGCGGACACTTGACGTGCCTGGGCGCTATCACCACATCTCCCCTTCTTTAACAATACGCTGACAGTTGCAACAAACTTCGCAGCACTGCCATCGAAAGAACACTTTGCAGAAAACAAAAAATACGCAAGAACAATACAGTCAATTACTGAACCCGTAGCGGTCCGGCCGTCGAACAAGACGACCAGATCGCGTTTGGTATTCAGGAAGGTCAGTTCCCGGCAAGGAAGGGCTAGATAGATCGTCAGGCGCCATGCTGTCTGTAACGCGATTAGAATTCTGTTCCGTTTCTACCCGACTATCATCTGCCTGAGGAAAATCATCGCTATCTGCCTCATCCTCACCTTTTGGCTGTGAAACAAAGCGCACCAAGGATTTCCTGTTTCTTTCTAGAACTACACCAGTGGAAGTTCTAACCACATACGACCTCGGCCGCTCAGCAAGTCGCAAGACTCGCGCTTTTGCTTTGCAGTCCGTCACCCAGACTTCCGCGCCCGGTTCGAGTGCTCGCAACGAAGTAGCCCTATGACGAAGGTTGAAGTTCCTACGCTGCCGCTGTCGGGCGGTCGTATCATGGCTTCTGAACTCTCAGGTTCACCGTCTGAGGCAGAAGGCTTGTGGGATGGACAGGCACCGTTGTGCGTAGCCGCCTGCCCATTAGAAGTTCTGCAGGGCTTTTCCCAAGTGGCCCCGGAGTGTCCCTGTACGCTAGGAGAGAAAGATATGGGTCCTTCGCTTTTGTAATGAGGCCTTTGATTGTCTGGACCATCCTCTCTACTTCACCATTTGCCTGGGGGTACCTTGGGCTAGACGTCACAGCGCGAAACCCGTAGTTGCGAGCGAACAACTTGTATTCCTGCGACACAAATTGCGCTCCGTTATCAGACATAACAACTTCTGGTATGCCATGTCTTGCAAAGAAACTTTTAAGGTGCGTAATGACAGTGGCACTCGTTGTAGATGATAACAAAGCAATCTCTGGGTACCTAGAAAAATAATCTACGACTACCAAATACCATTTTCCTTGAACATGGCAGAGATCAGCTCCTAGTTTTTGCCAAGGACGCTGTGGAGTGGTTGTCGGGATCATTGGTTCTGGCTTTTGGTGTCTGTGCTCGGCGCATACGCGGCAATCGGTAACCAAAGCTTTCAGCTGATAACTCAACCCTGGCCACCATACCGACTCTTTGGCTCGAGCTCTGCATTTTTCGATTCCCAGGTGACTCTCGTGCAAGCGTATCAAGACCTCTGCGCGCAATTTTCGAGGAATGACCAACCTCATACCTTTAAGTAGCACGCCTTCAGCAACTGTAAGCGTGGCGCTTTCCTGCGAATATGGACGCAAGACCATCGGAAGAGATGAGAATTTTGGCCACCCTTTCCGGCTGAATTTCACGAGTGCTTGACAAACTTCGTCAGCGGCTTGTTCTGCTTTCACTCTCTCGAAGAGGCTGGCCTCGACCGCGTTTGACAAGCATCCTGAAACGTGCTTGCTGACGTCACTAATAGACAGTGCATTATCAGTTTCTTTTCCCAGAATCGGGGCCCTCGACAACACATCGGCAGTAACTAAGCTCTTGCCCGGGACATGCACAACTTCATAGCTGAACCGCATGAGCCTCATGCGAAAACGCTGAATGCGAGGTGGTAAAACATCTAAAGGAGATTTTCCAAGCAAGGTTACAAGAGGTTTGTGGTCGGTTTCACACACAATTTCAAGACCTTTGCTGTGCCCTTCAAATCGTTCTGCCTCCCACGTCATTGCTAGTGCTTCTTTTTCAATCTGGGAATATCTGGTTTCGGCAGGCGTCAACGATCGTGATGCAAAGGCAACGGGTCGTTTTTCGTTGTTTGGTTGAACTTGCATCAGTACCGCCGCCAAACCGAATGACGACGCATCGGCAGAAAGAATCGTAGGGTACTTTGCATCATAGTTAGCCATGACGCGCGCCGAACCGATAACGTCTTTAACGTATGACAGCGCTTGCTCTTGGGCTGGTCCCCACGTCTATTCAGAACTCTTCAAAAGCAAGTGACGTAACGGCGCCGTTTTTGAAGCCAAATCTGGTATGAATCTTGCCAGATGATTAGTCATACCGAGCAGCCGTCGAACATCAGACACGTTATTTGGCGTCGGCAGTTCTTTGATGGCCCGGACCTTTTCAGGGTCCGGCCTGATTCCATCTCGACTTAGAACACAACCAAGAAACTTTATCTCGGTTACTCCAAAACAACACTTCCTTGTTTAGCGTAACACCAGCACTCATGAGACGGTCTAAAGTGGGACGCAGACGCTCATCATGTTGAGCTTTGTCGCAGCCATAAATGAGCACATCATTCATCATGTTTACCACGCCTGGGATTCCTTCAAGAATCTGCGACATTTTCTTTTGAAAAAACTCAGGTGCTGACGTTATTCCAAACGGTAGCCTCTGAAAACAGTATCGCCCAAATGGCGTAATGAAGGTAGTCAACAATTGGCTTTCCGGCGACAACTTGATCTGATAAAATCCAGAATTAGCGTCCAGCTTCGAAAAAACCAATGCCCCACTTAACAGACCAAGGCTATATTCAACCGTTGGCATAACATAGCGCTCGCGAAGTACACTTTTATTTAGTTGCGTCAAGTCAACGCCAATACGAACGTCTCCAGAAGGTTTGAGTACTGGTACAATGCCTGCGCACCATTCTGTTGGTTCGTCTACTTTGCGGATTACGTCATCTCGCTCCATACGCTCGAGCTCCTGCTTCACTCGGTCTTGCAGGGGTAAAGGCAATGCGACGCGCCACCGGAATAGCAAAGGGTACCGAGTTCGGCTTCAGTCTGATATTGTATTCCCTTTTCATAGCTCCCAGACTACCGAAAAGCTGAGGGTAGGAAGCTTCGATGGCTGTTGCGCTACTGACCGAGTCAGCGAACTTGATCAGCTCAAGGGCTTCGAGCGCTGGGAGACCCAAAAGTATCGAGCATAAAGGCGAGACTACGTACACAGTTTGTCGGACAATGCGTTGTCTCCACTGTATAGTGGCAAGAAATTTTCCGAGAACATGCAGTGGCTCATTCGCAGGGCCTGTTAAGGTTAGGTCGCACTTGTCTAATTTGGTAGGCAATCCCGGAAATGTTGAGGGTACAACGGACACTTCTGCACCCGAGTCAAGTTTAGCGAACACCGCAGTGCCGTTAATGATAACTTGAGCATACCGAGAATTGGAGTGCTCCCCATTTACCGCGCCTACGAAATATGCCCCTTTTTCCATATGGAGAGAAGAAATCTGTACCTTCTTTCGCTCGCCTGCAGCCTTTTTCCGACACACCACTGCAAAATGTCCTGAACGACCGCAGTAGTTGCATTTCGCAGCTCGTGCCGGGCAGGAGGTCCTCGGGTGCTCTCCTTGACCGCAGTTGGGGCATGAACTGGGTGTGAGAGGTCGGTAGGACTGTGGTCTGGTGCGTTGACCTTGTGTGACCGGTGCACTGGTCCTTGACGAGGTGCCGGAACGCTGTCCTGAAGAATTCTTTCGAGGCTGCCGTTGTTTGTTGACCGCGTCCAGGTTGCTGGCTGGCGCTGCCGAAGGTTCGTCGCTGGTTTCTCGCAGCTGTTGCTGCTGTCGTTGGACGGTCTCCTTCAAGCGAGCTTTTGCCAAAGCGCTGGCGAGTGTAAGATTTGCATCCATTTGCAGAGACTCCGAGAGCTTGGCATCACTGAGGCCGACTACAAACCGGTCGCGGATCATGCGTTCCTTTTCCTTGTAGTCGCACCGGTCCGCCAGTGTGTGCAACGCGGTGATGAATTGGTCGACTGACTCGCCTGGTTGTTGTATGCGTCGGTGAAAACATGCGCTCTCGTAAACGAGGTTCCGTGCGGCGACGAAGTGATCGTCGAATTTTTTTCTGACGACTTCATACTGCTTCTGCTGTTGTTCAGATAGTGTGAAGGTCGAAAAGATCTCTCTCGCTTGCCTGCCCATTGTGTAGAGTAGAGTCCGGACTTGCGCTTCTTCACTTCGCTCCTTTAAGCCAGAGGCAAAGCGGTAGTCGTCGAATAGTTGGATCCAGGAAGGCCATTCGGACGTTCGGTCGAAGTCAAACGCTGGCGGAGCTGGAACCGCGAACATGCCGTGAACTGGCTTGACTTCTTTGTCTTCTGACATGGCGCCGCTTGACGAAGAAAGGTGCAACGCCCCTCGAATATCAGAAGAATCCCACTTCTGACACCATGTCGTGTTGCGCCCTAGCGAAAGGGCATGCGCGTCCGGGCCGGCCGCAGGAGCTGAGAAAGGGACTGAGCCGCTTCCGATGGGCGCGAGATAACGTCCAACCTTTATTCCATGCAACCAGCATACATATATAGCAGACACTCATGTGACCAATGACGTCACGTAAAAACGACACTTTACAATTGCGGGCGACAGCGCCAGATAACGCGGACACTTGACGCGCCTGGGCGCTATCACCACAGACAGCAACCACTTCTCCACACATTGAACGATTAGGTTGTACTAATAAAAGCAATAATATTGACACGTTCCATTTCCCGAGTTTTGTTATCGTTTCAAAACACGGCACAATTCTCAGCACAAACCGCACCTGCAGTTTTCGAGAAGCTTTCGGGGTGTAGTAGATCATTTCGATAAGATCACGCCTACTCTGCGAACTCTACAGATTATTATGGAACCTACGCCACCGCCAGCGATAACGCTAAAATATTCGACGGCAAGAGTATAAATGCCAACGTGCTTCGCCACCTGTGAGAAGTTGATCGATGGCCGACGCTCCGTTCGCCGCTATCAGTCCAAGACTGCTACTGTAATCGGACTTTCCGTTTACCGGGCACAGGTTTGCCCAAATAAACAGTTAAATTCCAACTCAAAGTCTCCTGTCTTCGGCCACGTCACGGCCCCGTGACATCTGGTGGAGGTGCTGCTTCTTTGATGTTCCGGACGCCCCCTTCAAGCTGTGACCCCAGCCCAAGCGGCAAAGAAGACACGGACGCTAACCCTGAGCAGCGGAACAAGCCGACGCAGCCGTGACCCGACGCCACGCCCTAACTGTAATGCGAGACGGTGAACTAGCGACTTCGACATTCTTATCGACGGCCACAGTGCGACCGCTCTCGTCGATACTGGAGCCGACTACTCCGTCATCAGTGGGTCGTTCGCCGCGAATTTAAAGAAAGTTAGGACAGCTTGGGAAGGCCCTGAAATTCGCACAGCCGGAGGTCATCTCGTAACGCCTGCAGGAATCTGCACAGCGAGAGTCACTATTAACGGCCGTATTTATCCTACAGACTTCGTAGTCCTACAGCGTTGCTCGAAAGATGTCATCCTTGGCATGGACTTCTTATGCCTCCATGGTGCTGTCATCAACTTAAAAACAAAGTCAATAACGTTATCCACAGAAGAAGCACTACCGCCGCGCACGCCGTCAGGAAACCATGCCTTGAATGTCCTGGAAGAACAAGTCACCATTCCGCCTCGCTCAAGCGTCATTATTTCAGTCGGTGCTCCTAAATAACCTGACTTGGAAGGCGTCGTTGAAGGCAGTCAGCATCTCTTGGTCAAACGAAATATTTGCGTCGCAAGAGGAATTGCAGAGCTGCGGGGAGGCAAAGCAACGGTTATGCTCACGAATTTCAGCAATGAGTACAAACATGTGAACAAAGGAACAACGGTCGCGTACATCGAAGAAATTGTCGAAGCCACCAGTGCTTTCGCCCTCGCCGATTCTGCAGAACCTGCTCAGAGGAACCAAGCCCCTCCCATAGCTTTCGATGTCAATCCCAGACTTCCGAACCATAAGCAAGAACAGCTCAAGGCCCTGCTCCTGCAATATGAAGATTGCTTTTCGTCGTCATCAAAAATTCGGCAGACCCCAATCACGAAACATCGCATCATAACCGAAGAAAATGCCAGACCACTCCGTCAGAGTCCGTACAGCGTTTCGATGCGAGAACGTGAGGCCATGAAGAGACAAGTTGATGAAATGCTGCGGGATGACATTATCCAGCCATCCAAGAGTCCATGGGCCTCCCCCGTGGTGTTAGGGAAGAAAAAGGATGGCACCCTACAATTCTGCGTCGATTATTGCCGCCTGAACAAAATCACAAGAAAGTACGTGTATCCTCTTCCACGAATAGACGACGCACTTGATCGGCTCCATAACGCCAAGTACTTTTCGTCGATGGACCTCAAGACTGGCTATTGGCAAATCGAAGTCGACGAAAGAGACCGAGAGAAGACGGCGTTTATATCACCGGACGGCATCTTCGAGTTTAAGGTGATGCCCTTCGGTCTTTGCTCAGCGCCTGCAACTTTTCAACGTGTTATGGATACAGTACTGGCAGAACTGAAGTGGCAGACTTGCTTTGTGTACTTGGACGACGTCGTCGTGTTTTCCTCGAGTTTCGACAAGCATCTTCGGCGCCTTGAAGCTGTACTTTAAGCCATCAAGACGTCCGGACTCACACTGAAGCCAGAAAAGTGCAGATTTGCGTACGAGGAGCTCTTGATTCTGGGCACGTTATTAGCAAGTCTGGAGTTCACCCCGATCCACGGAAAACAGCCACCATCGCCGACTTCCCGCCGCCCACTGACAAGAAGGCGGTGCGCCGATTTCTGGGCCTGTGCGCCTATTATAGGCGGTTCGTGAAAAACTTAGCCCAAATCGCCAATCCTCTCACTAACCTTACCAAGGCCGACGTGTAGTTCAAGTAGGAAACGTCGCAGGAACACGCTTTCCAGGAGCTTAAACATCGCCTCCAGACGCCTCCATTACTTATCCATTTCGACGAATTTGCCGAGACAGAAATACACACTGATGGAAGCAGCGTAGGTCTTGGCGCTGTTCTTGTGCAGAGGGCTGACGGACTTGAAAGGGTTATTAGTTATTCCAGCCGATCGCTATCCAAAGCAGAAGTCAATTATTCCACAACAGAAAAGTAGTGCCTCGCCATCATCTGGGCTACATCGAAATTTCGCCCCTACCTCTACGGCAGGCCCTTCAAAGTTGTGAGCGACCACCACGTCTTGTGTTGGCTAGCCACCTTGAAGGACCCTTCAGGTCGCCTGGCAAGATGGAGCCTGAGACTTCAAGAATATGACATTACTGTCATTTACAAGTTCGGCAAGAAACACTCTGACGCCGACTGTCTCTCTTGTGCGCCTGTCGACCAACCACCACCTGATGACCCGGTTGACGACTACTTCTTCGGAACGATAACTACCGACGACTTTGCTGAATGACAGCGGGCCGACCCGGAACTTAAGGCCCTAATAGAATACCTCGAAGGCAGGACCGCCGAAGTCCTGAAGATATTCAAGCGCGCACTTTCGTCGTTCTTCCTGCGAAACGGTCTTCTACAAAAGAAAAATTTTCACCGTTTCAAGCTAAGTACCTCCTTGTGGTGCCTTCAGCTCTGTGACCAGAACTCCTGCAGGCCCTGCACGACGAACCGACGGCAAGGCACCTCGGTGTTTCTCGCATGCTTGCGAGGATACAAGAAAGGTACTACTGGCCACGTCTTACCACCGACGTCACTCGTTATGTGAGGACATGCCAGGACTGTCAGCGACGCAAGACACCGCCGACAAGGCTAGCGGGACTTCTGCAGCCAATCGAACCACCTTGCCGACCTTTCCAGCAGATTGGTATGGACCTACTGGGGCCGTTCCCGACGTTGTATTTCGGAAACAAGTGGATCGTGGTAGCTACCGACTATCTCACCCGCTACACCGAAACAAAAGCCCTTTCCAAAGGCAGTGCATCCGAGGTAGCTAAGTTCTTCGTCGAAAATATCGTCCTATGTCACGGTGCCCCAGAGGTCCTTATCACCGACAGAGGAACGGCATTTACTGCCAACTTAACTCAAGCGATCTTGGCATAGAGCCCGACAAACCACCGCCGGACGACAGCATACCACCCACAGACCAACGGCCTCACCGAGCGGCTTAACAAGACGATCGCCGACATGCTGGCAATGTACGTCGATGTCGAACACA
The DNA here is from genome assembly GCA_013436015.1 of Rhipicephalus annulatus. Lineage (NCBI taxonomy): Eukaryota > Metazoa > Arthropoda > Arachnida > Ixodida > Ixodidae > Rhipicephalus > Rhipicephalus annulatus. Next base: position 1,307,017 of record WOVY01000110.1, on the reverse strand, counting down.
AAACATGGGACGCCATTCTTCCGTACGTGACCTTCGCATACAACACGGCGGTGCAGGAGACGACACAGATATCTCCATACAAATTGGTCTATGGAAGAGCCCGGCAACGACACTCGATGCCATGTTACCCAACGTCACTTACGAAGAAAACCTCGATGTGAGTGAGTACCTTAAACGCGCGGAAGAAGCCCGACAACTCGCGGGTCTCCGTATCAAGAATCAACAGACGACCGACAGCCGCCGTTACAATCTTCGACGACGCTTCGTGGAATACCAGCCCGGTGAACGATGTTTGGGTATGGACGCCGATACGCCAACGTGGACTAAGTGAAAAGCTTCTGCGACGGTACTTCGGACCGTACAGGGTGCTTCGACGTCTCAGCCCACTTGATTACGAGGTTGTCCCCGACGGCATCACGAACTCTCAATGACGTTGATCGCGACCTGAAGTTGTCCATGTTGCGCGCCTCAAGCCGTTTCATGCACGTTAACAAACTGAAACAGTGTTTTTTGTATTATTATTGTATCGTAATTTATTCATTGTACTTTCTTGCATTATTGTTGTACCTTCATCTTTAGTTAAGGCATTGGGATGATGCCTTTTTCAGAGGGGGGCAATGCCACGTCCATTTCCCAAGTTTTGTTATCGTCCCAAAATACTACATAATTCTCAGCGCAAACCGCGCCTGCAGTTTTCGAGAAGCTTCCAGGCTGTAGTAGATCATTTCGATAAGATCACGCTTATTCTGCGAACTGTACAGATTATTCTGGAACGTACGTCACCGCCAGCGATAACGCTAGAACATTCGACGGCAAAAGAATAAATGCCGACGCGCTTCACCGCTTGTGAGTAGTTGATCGACGGCCGACACTTCGTTCGCCGCTACCAGTCCAAGACTGCTACTGTAATCGGACTTTCCGTTTACCGGGCACAGGTTCGCCCAAATAAACAGTTAAATTCCAACGAAAAGTCTCCTGTCTTCGGCCACGTCACGACCCGTGACAATATAATCAGACTCTTTTTTTTTGAAAAGTAAATACAATGCATAAAAAGTCTTACTAGTCCGTGCTTTAATATTGTAGCTAAGCTATCACTGAAAGCCAGAGTCATTTACAAATACCATGTAATTTCCCGGAAAGCGCTAGGTAGGTTGATATAAATTTGGGATAGATGGATGATGGATGAAAAACTTTTATTGGGGTCCTGAAGGATTACACCCCCGTTTTATAGGGGTAGGATCGCGGGATCGTGGTGGCTGACTCCTCTGTCTGAGAAGCACAAGTCCCGGCGCGGTAAGTGCAGCCTCGCGCCTTGGAGTGGGCTAGCTCGTTGACATTGGGAAGGCCTCCGACCCTCAAGCCAAGGTGAGGAGGGAACCAAATAATTGTGTGGTGGGTGAGTTCCTTCTGAGCGAGAATTCTCAAAACTTCCTTGCACACGGAACCAGAAGCGAAGGCCCTAGCAGCGGATTTAGAGTCCGTATGAATATCAGTCCTTTGTGGACCAAGGAGTGCAAGTGCAATGGCCATCTGTTCTGCTTTGTAAGAAGAAGTGGTTCGAACCGACGCCGAGGATAAAATCTGACCCTTAGTATATACGGATACTACCGCAAAGCGAGCGGAAACGCCATACTGGGCGGCATCAACAAAGCATGAAACAGACGAGTGTTTGTGAGCTTGACCTAAAAGAGATGAGGCTCGAGCGACACGCCTGTCCGCGTTTTACTGTGGATGCATATTTCTTGGAAGGGGGCATACTTTGATGCGAGAGCGTATATAATCATCGAGTGGCATATTTTGCACTTCGAGCGTCAGGGGGTTGATTCCAGTGTCAACCAGAATCTTTCTCCCCGCTGGTGTGATCGAAAGCCTGGCAACCTGTGCCGTTTGTTGAGCCTCGATAACTTCTTCAAGCGTGTTGTGGACTCCAAGTTTCATAAGGTTCTCAGTGCTTGTGCGCATAGGAATGCCAAGAACTTTCTTGATGCTTTTCCTTATGAGAATGTTCAATTTATTTCTTTCATGGAGTTGCCACCTGTGCATAGATGCGACATAGCTTATGTGGCTGATCAAGAATGCATGGAATAGTCTGAGGAGGTTGTGCTCTCGAAGACCACCCCGACTGTTGAAAATGCGTGAGATTAGTCGGATGACCCCTTCCGCCTTAGAAGTCAGACGGTCGATCGTGCGGCCGTTCTGTCCATTAGCCTCGATAATCATGCCCAGAACGCGTATGATGTCCACATTTGGAATACGCTGCCCCGATGCCGTGTGCAGCCTAATGTCAATGTCAGCCAATGGTTGCCAGTTTTTGGGTTTGGGTCCCCGTCTCGTGGGTCGATATAAGAGAAGTTCGGACTTTGCTGGCGAGAGCCTGAGGCCCATTTCATTTATGTAGACTTCAACACAGTCTACGGCCTCTTGAAGAGAGCTCTCCACAGAGCCCTCCGAGCCACCGACACTCTATATGGTGATGTCGTCCATGTAGATGGCGAACTTGATGCTTTCTTGGTTTGAGAGCTTTGCAGTAAGGCCGCACATTGCAATGTTAAAAAGCAGTGGGGAGACGACTGAGCCCTGCGGGGTGCCGAAAGAACCGAGATCGTAGGGCTCAGACTTGAGATCCCCAAGCTGTATAGTGGCTTTTCTATTCCTGAGGAACGAGCTGGTGAACTTGTGAAAGTTGGCTCCTAAGTTGAGAGAAGAGATGGAGGCAAGTATGTGGGAGTGCGAGACATTGTCAAAGGCCTTTTCAAGATCCAGACCGAGAATAGCTCTAACGTCTTTTGTCTCCTGATCTATGATGTGATGCTTCAGCATTTTCATGACGTCCTGAGTAGATAGGTGTGGTCTAAAACCTACCATGTTGTACGGAAACAGGTTAGTCTTCTCTATGTGCTTTGATATTCGATCGTTGATGACATGCTCGGCGACCTTGCCTATACAGGACGTCAGTGAAATGGGTCGTAAGTTGCTAAAACTGGGACTCCGGCCAGGTTTAGGTATGAGAATAACCGACGGCCTTTTCCATTGCTCAGGGAAAGTCGCCGGCTCCCAAATACGATTGATTTTTTTGGTGAGGTAGGTGACAGAGTCATCGTCTAAATTGCGTAGTGTCTTGTTTGTAATGCCATCCGGGCCCGGGCTGGAGTTCCCATTAAGATTGTTCAAGATGGTGCGGATCTCTGCTTCCTGGAAGGGCTTGTCCAATTCGAAGGCTGGTGATCCCGTGTATTGCGCGTAGCCAGAAAGAGGCCGGGTTGTGTCCAAAGGGAGGTATCTCTGTGTCAGACACTTCGTTATTTCCGTGTCCGATTAAACCTTCCTTTCTGAGTGCAGTATTCGGTCTACCAAGCGCGTCGGGTTGGATTTAGATTTGATCACCTGCAGCAGGTGTTTGAGAAGGTTCCATTTTCCCCCAACTTTCATCTGACCATCCACCTTGTTGCAAATCTCGTCCCAATGCTGTTTTTCCAGCGTCTTACAGTAAGTCGTTATTTCTTGGTTAAGACTTGCGATGCGTTTTCGCAGTCTTCGATTCATACGGTGCGCTTTCCACCTGGCTAGGAGGGCGCTTTTAGTCTCAAGAAGATGAGCAAACCTACTATCCATTTTATTAACCGCAAGATCAGTCTCTATTGTTTTGATGGTCGACTTGACGTCTTCGACCAGCTGAGACAGCCACTTGTCGAAATTCGGTGAGTCATTAATCTCTTCTGCGCTCTTCGCTATGATCTTACGGAATAGGTCCCAATCTGTAAATTTGAAAGCTTTAGGGGGCTTTGCTTGAATTTGTAATGTCGTACTCAAAATACAATGGTCACTCCCCAAGTTTTCTCCTAAGTTTAACCATGATACCTCTCCCGTGGTTGTGACAAAGGTGAGGTCTGGGGTAGTATCCCTAGAGCGAGAATTTCCAGTGCGGGTAGGAAACGTGGGGTCAGTGACCAAAGTAAGATTCAGATCCGATACCGCTTGCCAGAGCTCGGCTCCCTTGGCAGTGGTGCGAGGGTAGCCCCAAGCTTGATGGGGTGCGTTGAAATCTCCCGCTATAACTATGGGTGCGTCCACTTTCCTAGCGATCGCAACGGCTTTTGATAACAATGAGGTGAAGCGATGGTGCCTGCCTTTTGGAGAGCTATATATGTGGAGTATGAAAATGCTATTTTTAAGGTTGCTGCCAGGTATAATTTCTAAAAGAGAGTGTTCAATTTTGATATTTGCTATGTGCAAATTGTGCTCAATGTAAGTGTACTTCTTGGACACAAACGTGCAGATACCGTGGCCATCTGGAGGTTTCGTGATGTGATGGGTGTAGCCTGGCAGGCTCATTGTTTCCGTAAGCGTCTCCTGTAGCATAATAACATGTGGTCGAATTGGCTGGGATTTAATACACTGCTGGAGAGCTGCCTTCTATGATTGGAAGCCCCAGCAGTTCCACTGCCAAATTGTGTCCCGCCATTTTTGGGACCCTCAAAAGCTCTCTCCTGAGAGACGCTATGCGTTGCCACCTTCTGCACGATCCTGACCTTAGGTATTACTTGGGCCGGAGTAGCCTCGGCTGATTGTAAAGCTTTAACTTGGTCAGCCTCGATCTTTGTGACTATGCTGTCCAATACCGCAATTGACTCGACCACCGCCCTGAGAGCATTTTTGATATCATTAAAGGTTTCCTTGATCTCTGTTTTGAAATCTCTGTCCTCGTTATTGGCCGGTTGTGCTAGCGCTCTCCTTTTTGTTGGTTTTGCCCTTGGATGGACGTCCATGGGTGCCTCATCGTGACTCGCATCCGATGTGGCCTCTGTACAGGGAACTGTGTTCGAAAGAGACGGAGACGAAACCTGCTGTGATTTCCTTAAGTCTGCTATTTCGGCCCTGAGTTGCTCGACAATGGCCCTGAGGTTAGCATTTTCCCTTTGCATCTGCGCATATATATCTGAGTGTTGCTCTGGATTGGTACCCCCCTTTACCTGCGGTTGGGAGCTCTTGATCTTGGATGCCCAGGTCTGGTGCTGATTTCCTTGCTGCCCACGAATGCGGACGGTAGGCACCCGTGAGTTAGATAGGCCCTTGGATCTAGAATGTCCTCTGGATCTCGAATGGCCCCTTGCTCTGCCTCTGGAATGGGATCGCCCTGGCGGTGGTTGTAGCTGTTGGCTGACGTCACGCGGGCGCCAGCTGCTGCTCGGGCGCTCAGTCGTAGCGCGGCCGCCTGCAGCGGCTGGTAGCGATAGGAAGTCGGCAAAAAAAGCAAAAATCCTACGTTTACGTTGAGCAGAAGTCCAAGTGAACATGCATGCATATATTCATGAACTAGTTTCCTGTAACATGTGGTGGGACAGCTCTAGCTTAAAAGCTTCAGGCGGCTTTTATGCTGCTCCAAAGATATTTTAGTTGCTCCACAAGCTCCGGAAATGCCTTTTATGAGTCACGTCACTGTGCCTGTTGAGTCTTTAAAAAAACAGGTTTGAAGGGGATGCTAGAAATGTTTTTTCAAGGGGTGAGTAGCAGAGAGCATTACTTCATTAAAGTCTTCAATTTTATTATGTTAGCACTGAGGCTTGCAGGTATGTTAAATGAGCATGGTCACATGAGTAACACCTCAGAGGTCAATAATTTTTGGGTTGACAGCAAGGTATGCATGAGACAGGATTATGCAAATTGCTGAAGTAGAAGTAATAAAGTTGTCGAGAAGACTTTGTTAACAGTACATTTACAGGCTTCATGCAGAATTTGCTTTCTAGCAGGGTGAATTCACTTTGTCTGATGCTTCCGATGGCATCATTGCACTTCATAAGCACTGGTTTTATGCACTGCACGTGACGATCTTCTTTTTTCAAGGTTCATGTACTTTTAAAAAGTATAGGATCAAGAAAGTTACATGCTGTCTTAAGGCGTAATCAGGCTCATCATAGAGGTAATTGGTGATATTTTAGTGAGTTGTATGTGGGAGGTCTGTGTACATAACATCATAGTAATCTTGCAATGCTGTAGCTTTATTTGTGTAACGATTGAAGCTTCTTTTCCTGTTAAAAATTTCTGCCAAGCAAACAAGTTCCATTAGCAGGATTGGCCCTTGGGTAAAGCAGGTAGTGAGAGTGAGCTTATTCACAAGCCCTTCAAGAGTACCCACTGAAGGAATTAGTACCTATAGGGCGAAAATTCCAGTACACCAAGAAGGGCAAGGGAGTACGGTGCAGGTTAACATTTCAGGAGGGTATCTTCTGGACATCATCCTTCTCTAGCCACAAGCTTGTATGGCCAATGTTTAGCAGACTCCTACTAACATAAACTAGGTATAAATGTTGCTTCTCTATTGCAAGATGACACACCATATACCTTTTGAGAGTCTCCTCACCACAAGCCCTTATATTATCCTAAAAATATTTTTTTCTACGGTGCCCTTTTTTTGTCCTAAACAGTTGTCTCAAGCAACAATATGCACATTGTGACAGTCTAGCTGGTGACCACAGAGATGGCTCCAGCCATCATGATGTATACTCTTTTCAAAATGTAAGACACTGCAAAATCATAGTCCGGTGTGCATGCATAGGATCTTGAACATGTAAGCAGTGACCACTTCTCTTGTGTTCTCTGCACTGGCGCATGCTTGTCGCACACCTTTTCAAGATTGTGACAGTGAAAATAGTTCTGGCAATGCTGTTTCAGAGGTAAGACTGTGTACACCCCCAGGAACATCATGGTGGAGCGAGCAGAGCTTCACATCAAATGTAGTAATAAACTGGCAATACCATGGTGACATAAGCACACTTGCATTAATTTATTACAATAATTTATTGAGGCAGACATCACACTGCTAAGCCTAATTGTTGTATCTTTTCGTTATTGTCTTCATAGTTTTCCTGTTGGTCACACCACAGAAGAATCATTTCTTTGTGGGAGCACCATATTTTAAGCTTGCATGACTCCAATGAAGCACTGTGCGAACAGATATATTGAAAATGTCAATACTTTGGGTCCTATAAATAATGAATTGGTTGTCACATTCAGCCGCTGATCCTGCAGGAGCTCTAGCATATATTCTAAGGTCATTTTGCATCAAAAATGTCACATACAATAGTTTAACAATGGTTGTTAATGGGCAAGATGATGCATAGCTTCAGGGAGGTAATTAGGCTAAGGGGGAAAATTCTAGATGCCTAAGCACCACTGGAAAAATGAAAGAGCACAGGGAAAGATCGTCACTCGCAGCTGAACTACAGAAAATATTTACACTGCACCACACATTTACATCGTCTAGAATTTCCATAATAATGTTATATCAACCAGCCCAGCAACAAGTAATAAAGTGCAGAATTACACTTGCATAAGACAAGAAACACAGTACGCGATTTAATTGCCATCTATCTTTATTTGTGCAGGGTGTCTATCAACCTGGAAAAGTCGGAAAATTGGGGCCTTGCTGGAAAACTGGGGGAACTTTGGTAAAACCTGGCTAATTCATGGAAACTGGCAGCAGTCTGTGCCACCATCACAAAAATAAGCATTACCCTTGATCAATACTCAAAAAGTCACTCCTTCGACTGCAACTACAGTGAACAGCTAAAAGAGGCCTAAAAAAAGGCAATGCATAACTGTTTCTTCTTAGTGTATAAACAAAAAGATACACCGACCAAAATAACACAAAGTTTATTGACATTTGGGCATATGATATTGTTCTGAATGACAGCCATGAGAAAGGTACATCGTATTTAAGTATGGCTAGGTGCATGATGTAAGCATCAAAAGTATATGGTCAGCGTTCCATAAAAATATGTGCAGCTGTGTGCATGTGCAAGGATTCCAGGTGCCGGCATGACGCAAGCTTGTTTTCTTCGACCAGAACACGAATGCTTGACCAGTCAATTTAAAAGCCTCTATATTCCACATGTTCAGCGAGGGCATTCAAGGCCACCCATGATTTGGTGACTTCATATTCGTGTTGTTTAACTCTTTCATTGAAATCACAGGTCTCATAGACTGACATGTTGTCACACTCATGGCAGACTACAGTGTAAACAAGACTACAACAATTTCCGCTCGGTAGCTTGTTCTTCCCATTGACTAAAGCATTCCTTAGCTTCCATGTTGGTACATGCACTATTTTGATGTATGTTCCTTCTACATATCGTGTACCATATCTGACTTTCCAAGCACAGTATTTCTCACATCGGTAAATTTGTGCATATATGTGCACAATAAGTGCATTAGACCATTTATGTCACGCTGTGACACTTTTAAATATTCATTCTTCCCGTCAGCAGTGGAAGAGTGGAACAAATTGCCACGTGAACGCGTTAATCATTCCTCTGTAGATTCATTTGTTCGGAATGTAGAAAGCCTGTTTTATGAAGACTAAAAGCAACTTTTGTCTTTTTTATGTTTGTGAGCGCTTCCTCTGTAGATTCATTTGTTCGGAATGTAGAAAGCCTGTTTTATGAAGACTAAAAGCAACTTTGTTTTTTTATGTTTGTGAGCGCTTCCGAACACATTGATCACAGTACCCCCTGCTGATACCTCGATGTTTTGTGACCTGTCCATGATTTTGTACAATTGCTTTCATCGTACAAGTTTTATTTTCACCATCATCTTGTGATTCTGTTTCTTCCGCTATGTGCGATATTGCCTGGTTTGTACGCGACTGTGTATATTTGCTCGCCCACCCTGTATGAGCCTGAGAAAGGCTTACAGTATTAAATAAATAAATAAAAATAAATAAATATGTCATGGCCACAATTTCGGCTTGGCTTGAAGGACTTTTAGTTAGGTGCTTATGTTAGGACTGCCATCACAAAAGGTTTGCTGGGCTATGTCTTGTCTTTTATAATAATACTGCTAATATTATTATTAACGATGCAGCTGCAAACGTCCTCCGCTATGCACTTATTGCAGATATTTCAAGAGTAGCACACTCTCTTCTCATTTCATTTTCTTGAGATGGTGTTATTAAATCCTTGAGTATTTTTAGCATTATGTTTGTAGAAGAGTACGTAAACAAAGGTAGCACGAAAGTAACCAAAACACGCAACTTACCTTCACAAAAAAAGCCTACTGACTTTTTCAGCTTGCCTTTGTTGTACATAGCCTGGTCACTCTTCACAACGGTGTTCATGCTGTCTGAGACGCATCTAGAAGCTAAGTTACATGTTTTGGTTGCTGATAAGTAAGGCTTCTTTTTAACTCTAGATGGCTCTATGTATAATGATAAGGTAGCCACTGGTTTGGAAAAAAGCTGAATAAATCATTTTCTGAGCAACTGTAGCCAATCAGTTTATGTGAATGGACACGCATCTTCACTTTCACATGCAAAGTCTGGTGTTCCCCAGGGATCAATCCTGGGACCAGTTTTGTTTTTCATTTACATCAATGACATTGGACATGGTTTATCATCTACTATCAGATTATTTACATATAATTACATCATTTATAGAAAAATTGACAGCACCCAAGCTAACAAGTCATTATGGTTGGACCTTGATAAAATTGCATTTTGCTGTCACCAGTGGCAAATGCAAATTAACACTTCCAAAACAAAGGCCATGACATTTACAAGAGCACATAAAACAGAAATTAGTCAATATGAAATTCAAACTGTCCCCATTGAAAAAGTATCCCTGTTTAATTATCTTGCAATTCATTTATCTTCTGACCAGCCTTAGAATAAGTGCACCGATATCATAACTAGTGAGGTGTCAAAAGCACTTGGATTTATTAAAAGAAACCTTTACTTGGTGAACTATACCTCTAAAATGCTAGCATACACAACACTTGTCCGTTCAAAGATAGAATATGCATCCATCATCTAGAACCCACATCAATCATATCTCATCGATTAACTAGAATAAATACAAAATAAAGCAGCAGTATTTATCACCAAGTAGTATTCTCGCAGCTGCAGCACTACAGATATTACATACTCACTTTCATTACCCCTTCTTGAAAAACGCAGACTGTCGTCACTGTTGTTGCATTTTCGTACATTTTATCATAGTAAATCTTCCTCCGTAAAGCTTGCACAAACACACCTAATAATATCTTGAAACATATTGATCACCAATTCAAAATACAGCCTTTTTTGGCACGCACAATTATGTATCAACACTCACATTACTTCGAAGCACACATCACTGGAACACACTGCCGGGCGACATCGCTTGATTCATTGATCATGCCGCCTTTTTAAACCAATTCCTTATTTTCTTGGACATATGACTTACCTATCTGTGTGAGGTTGTAAGTGCATGTATGTGCTTATTTTTACTCTTCTTTCATTGTAAATATATTTTTCCTTAAAGACGATAGTCTTGCTTGGGATACTTCAATGCAAACATTTTGGTCTGTCTGTCAGCAAAAAGGCTCAAGCACGACAACATCCACAGCATCCACATGTATTGCTCAAGTTTCTGCGTTCATACTTGTACGATTGTCGATAAAAAGCAAATATTGAGCATATTTGAGGCACAATATCAACACGTCGATATTCTTCACTGTGTTTATTTATACTAGAAAAGGTATAAAGAAGTAATTCTAAGCACTGCAGCTGACAATGCGACGTTTCGCACGAAAAGGCGAGTCTCCTACGCTTTGCTAAGACGATACTGTGCTGCTACCTATCTTGAAATCTACAAAATATGGCCTTCAAGATTGCACGCATGCTGCGTGCACGCTATAACAAAGGCCACCCTTTCGTTTTCTGAAATTACCGCCAGATGGCGCTCATGTCTCACGCAACACCTCCAGGATCCCATTCACCAGTTTTCTCGTGCAAAACATCAAATAAATATTTCTGTCTATTCACTCTTTTCAGGCGAAAGACAATAGTCTTTTGATGTCATTTTTAGTTAAATATGCAGATAGGGGGCAATTTTTTTTCATGGCAATTTTCTGTATATATATTTTTTCTCGCTATAGCTGTGTCTTTCTTATTGAGTTTTCATTCTTGCCATAATTTTTTTTTCCTTTTGCATCTTTGTCTATGGAACTGTATTTTACTTTGTTTACCATTTTAAATTTATAATGGCAATGTTCTGGTTTGCAAATTCATTCTATAACTAAAACCCCCTGTGTAATGCCCGAATGGGCCTTTAGGGTATATATTAATAAAGAAAGTGTTGATGCAAAAAGCGGGTGACTGAATGAATAAGTTTATGCCCTGTTACTAACGCTTAATCGGGAACGCCTAGCGGCAAGTGTGAAAAAAGCAAAAAGGCAAACACTATCAGTTTTTATTTCAGTGAAGATTCATGTTTCCACTAAGAGCTGTTGTTTCAGAAAAAGACACTTGGTAAATAAATGTTTCAGAGTATTTTCAAAGAAATTTGAAGCGTTTGAAGACTTGTGACCCGCTAAAAATTTCCAACTCAGAATCTGTCATCTTATCAGTAAGTGAACAACCTTCTTTGTGCCGCAACGCATTCGGTATAGACGTAAAAGATTTATATTATTGTTTGCCCCAGTGTGAAGATTTGAAGTGTATAAAGCAGTGCATAAGAGAAGATAATGATGAGTTGTTGTTTCAGTGCCAGTGTAGCATCTATATTGCATCGTTTTTACAGCTCATGCAGGCCACCTAAATTCTACCGTTGTGTCTTGGAAGGGAAATACTTTTGTCCAAAAATCTGGTATCTGCATTGAATCATGAATATATTTGTAATTAGTTATATTTTTCTTGGGTATGTCGACGGGCAGCTGCAAAAGCATTTGAATTGGTTGTCATCATACGCTGTTTGATATGTCCATGACTTCTTAGTTCTACTGGACATTAACAATTGCTCTGTACTGGTTGCTAATATAAAGAAAGATGTTAAGGAAAACGGGATGTCAGCATTTCACTTTGGAGTTGCCAAAAATTGATGAGCTACAGTTTCTCGATTTAAGACAGGCTTTCGTCAAAGATCACATATATTGCAATACCAAGCTAGATTCATAAAGCCAATTATGAATTTTAATTATGGGCACTCAAAACCATACAGGGAGCCATTGCGTCAACTGTGCTGGGTGCTGCTCTTCAGAAGTTACGCGAGCACCTTATGGCTCATGCATTTGATACACAATTTGCTCGCCTTGTGAATTCTGGCTTTCCGGGTGACGTGATTTGCTCCTTGTCGGAAAAACTTATTTCAAAGCTCAAGAAGTTTCATCGTGATTCTAGTGCACCGGAAATTAGCAAGAAAAAGAGGCAGGCAGTTATCCCATACATACACAGGATAGCACATGGTTTGAAAAATGTTGGTGCTCGTTATAGCATAAACTTGCCATTCTCAGCACGTAATAAAGTGCATAATGTGTGTACTTTGGTGGATAGAGCGTTGTGTCAGCAGCCAGGGAAAGGGAACAAATGTGTCTCCAGTCATGTCCACAGATATGCTCCTTGCACTACTGGCGTGGTTTATGGGATTACACTGTCTTCCGGCTGCGTATATTTAAGTGAAATGGGGCGTTACATAAACATGCGCTGAAGAGAGCATGAGCTAATGCTGTCAGATGCTGAAATCATGTCTATTTTGGCAGCTCGTTGTAGGCCATGTGAATGTGTGCTCAGGGCTGGGCAGAGATGCCCGAAAAAGTATTATGGAACACAGATATCGAAATGCGTGGTTTGGAAGCATAAAATACAGATACTGAGATAAATTTGTAATTGATGTGACAGGATATTTCAGAGATATGTTTGCAAAAAGACAAAAAAGTATTCCGGAATACAGATACTGAAATACTTTTCTCTATGTCGGGGATAGTTATACTCCATATAGACATTTGTTATGTGCAGCATAATATCTAAAATGTGCAGCGCATTGAAACTTGCAAATGAAATTGATTTATTATATTTTAACCATCCTCTGAGTGCCATTAAGGCATTACAAAGGATGCTTACACTGCTCATAATTGTTAATAACCACATATTTTCAGATATCAGTTGCAATAAAAAATTATGCCATATGAGAGCATCAGTCACATGCATTGTACACCGAAATCCGGAACTCAACAGCAACAGCATTAGTTATGCTATAAGGAGCATAGTTCAAGCAAAGTGCTGGAACCATAAACAAACGAACTTCCAGTTGAAGGTTTAGTGTTTTCTAGAAACAACATAGAAAAGGCAGAAAAAATTAAGAACGGACAAAACAAGGAATGTGAAAGGAAACTCAAAAAGACCTCCTTCGCATCGCCGTTGGGCCATGCTGGCGTTTTTCAGAAATTCTCTGCAGAAATAAGTATCGTAGATGGCACACGGCACCACGCACCAAATTCTTTGGGTGGTTGGTGGTTTCCGCAATAAGCTCCAGTTTTTCAAATGTGCGCCGCAAAAAAAGTGGAAAAAACCAAGAAAAAAACACTACTCGTTCATTTCGCATGAGGAAATGCAAATAAAAAATGGTGCCCATTGTGCACTATACAATGCTCCTCACAATGAGAATATCTGCGCTGGAATTCAATATGGCAGTATAACATTGTTGGCACGCTGAAGCAGGCCATCATTCAAACACATTCCAGTTCTGTCTGAAGGAGCACAATGGGATGCGGGTAGCAAAGCAACTAGCTCGCTTTCAAGAAGGTAGAAGCCAGTTTCACTTTCAGCAGAAATGTAGAAATGGTGGGTGCATATCTTGCCGTGGACTGCCAAGGTCACAGCAGAGATTTTTTCCCCCATCGTCAATACGTCTCAGGTCATTTAGGAAAAAAAAAGTAACCGGAAACCCGTGTCCTGGATAGTATCGCGATATATGCGATACACCGTAAAAGTATTTCACTACTGAGACACAATTACATTTTTGAAAAGTGTCTCGATACAGCAATACAGACACTCAAAAGTATCTCTTAAATACTATTGTAATACTACCCAGCCCTGTGTGTGCCCCGCTTGTAGAAAACAAGTATGAAATATTGACATGTTGATTAGCACATGTGTGAAATAGCCAAAGCATTTTTCATTAGGTCTAACAACAAGTGCATAAGTATTTCATGTAACACTCTTCTAGATGAAGAACATAATGTCTTAGAGAAGACATGAATCATTCTGTGTTGTAACACATGTGTACATCTGCACAGCTTTGATGAGTCAATATTTTTTATATATGTTCTTTCCTTTTCCAAATAAATTTCAGTTGTGAAATCAGCGCTGTGACCCTCTCGGACTGCTTCTAACCCGTTCCTTTGTAAAATATTCTACGGTGAACATTCACCAATTTGCCTAACTCACGATTCTGCATCTTTTATTTGCTTATGGAATCGGGAAGCTGTTGCGGTTTGACAGATTCCTTTTTTCCACCCCATATTCAAACATCAGCGCTTCAAACGCTACCCCAGCTTTTATTGCAGGTGTCTGAGAACTTTCAGTGTGCTCCACGTTTCAGAACCCAGAGAAATAAAACACCAACAAGCATGTGCGCATATTGTAAAAAAAAATGAAGCGAGTGAAAGAAAGGATAAAGTAAATTTTGCTGTACGCTTTCCTTTTGCGACATTGTTGTTAGTCGTTGTGAAGACAAGGTTGCATAAAATACGTAAGTACTTCTTTTTGCTGAAAAGTATATTTTAGACATGTACAAATTAGATGGCGATGCAAATCATTAGTAAATACAGCAGTCTAGGTCAAGGTAATCTAATCCAATCCTAAATGGCCTGCAGGCTATAGCCATTATAATGAACTAGAATGTGCTCCTATAAGCCAACTGGCCGGGTTGCCGCATCGTTGTTTTTTATGAATGCTGCGAGATGGCGCCACTTTTACGTTTCCTAGCAGCATTGGCTCCACTGTTGGACTATTGCAGGCTCCTTCAAACTTGCAGCTGCGGTTGATTTTATTTGTGTGGTTGTGTCCTGGTTGTTCCAAAAATCAAACAGCCAACTTTCTCAGTGCCTGGGTCACAGGTTTTATTTTTACCAGATACACACATTTTTTCATACTTACCACATACACTCACAACATTATGAGTGTGTGTGCAAAATGTGTTCATTTGTTTTATCTGAGTGCCTCATATTTTATTTTTTTACCGGTAAAGTGTTCTTTGTACCGCACAGCGAACATTATGGTCATGGAGTTTGCTTTTAATCTATGTGAAAAACCTGGAAAAGTCACTAAATTTGAAAAATTTAAATTGATAAACACCCTGTTGTGGCTTTGCTAGCAAATATGTTAGGAAATAGACACATGTGCAGTGTGGAAGTGTGCAATGTCACAGTCATGTATTGTCAAGAAACGTCACATAACTATGCTTGAAAAACTTTTCTGACCTTCCAAGTTTCAACAGATGTGTCAATGACACATCACTTCTTTCCTAGCATGAAATGCTTTCAAGAGTCCACATCTATCAGGACCCCCACCTGTGATCTTTTTCAGGTATTTAATCTGAACTGACATGCCCTAATGCTTGCATACTTGCACAACAATCTGTCAAATTTGTCCATACACTCTTAACAGCCTGTAAATTCACTCCTAACAGCACCCCCTCCACTCTTCCAGTATAGGCCAAAAGGGTGATTACTTACAAAACCATGCTTGTAGAACGTTACTATATATGAATCTTACAATTATTTGGTGAAAAAAATTAGGGGACCCTCAAGGTTTGAGTAGAACACGACAGTGATATCCTATCCCTAGTGCATACTCCAACGACCTAGTGCTTACTTTTTGTGGGATAACATTACTTGAAAATTTTATATTGCAGATTATTACTACGTAATCAATCTTTAAAGTGGCTTGTGCCAGTAAGGGTTTCGCATATAGCTACAGTCTGCGTAATAGATTTCTAAATGGTGGCTAAGCGAGCTTGTTGATACATACACATAGTTACTTCGAAGAGCGCAGAGATGGGAGACAGGATAGACCACCCAATACAGGTACTGGGTAGTATGCTTTAAACCACAAGCACCTATGTGCATGAAATGTTTTTAAACTTGTTATGCACCCACTACGTGGTCCTAAGAGAATACTCCAGTAGCATTTCTGCCTTTTGTTATTCGTGGCTGGCTTTAAACAACGAAGTCATTATGATAATCACACGTTCTGATGGCCAGTGGCAATGCACATTTGTACCACGAAATACTGCGATATTACATGTTGTATTGTGAAGCGTGTATACAAGACGCGTGTATTTGTAAAGCATGAAAATAATTTTTGAGCAGGCACGTGGCTTTGTGGTAGAACGCCTGCTTGCCGCACAAGCAGCTTGGCTTCTATTCTCACTCAGACCTAGAAGGTTTTATTTGTTATTCTTTTTATTTCCATCTTTCCATGTTTCTATCTTTCCATACATGGAGAATTTCATGAACCAAAAAAATGCCAACACTGCAGCTGTACAGGTGGAATCACACTTGTCCAGAGCAGTGGAGCGCATGGCTCTTGTTAGCGACGGCTTCTATGTCACCTTAGCTATATGCTTCTGTTCACACTTAAATTATCGCACAAAGGCCTAGCACGCCGTATGCCATGTTAGATATTCATACGGCGTCAGCATTAACATATTTCTGCAGAAAACGGCAACTGGAGCGGTCGGCTGGGTGTTTTAGACAAGTGTGATTCGATCTGTAGAAATATTCAGTAATTTAACACTCCAAATTTAATTTTTTGTGTTTGACTCAACCGTCATGATTTGCAAAACTGTATATGTTTTTACAGTTAACTAATGTTTTAAGATGTTAAGTACACCAAAATAAAAGGAAAATTAGTGCAACAGTATGATACACAGCATCCACCCTGGCACATTATAAGAAAAGACTTGAGAAGTTGTGTAGCGCAGCTGGCTACTTAGCTCCAGGAATGTGCTTGTACTAATGAATACTTACCCTTTCTTAATGGTTCTGTGGATTTCGAGGGCCTGATTATTTCCTACAGCCAACCAATTTTTTAATGTATATTTATTTTATGTCACTGGAAAGCTCGTAATTCAGAGTGTTTAATCAGGCATTGGCAACACAAAAAAGGTGACGAAACAGTTTTCACCAAACGTTGTTGCTAATGGAGTCTTATATGCAACACATGTTGCAAACAGTGGCCTACAGCTGTTCACTGCATTAGTACCAAATTCTGCCATGACAGAGTGCATGAGCGAAATGCTGGAGAGATTGTGTGTGCATGCACTGTGGTTCGATGCAGGTTTTCTGTTGCTGTGGAGGAAGCTCCACTGCTGAGCACCAATTTCTTAACCTTTTGAGGGTTAATAGGATGTATGCATCCCACGTTTTCCTCAGTAAAACTTTCTCTGCCACTTTACGTTGCCATCAGCACAATGCCTTCCAGCTGTGGTGTACTAGAAACATTAAGGAAACTGAGAAACTATATATTGCACATTTACAATGAATGGTATGAGGGATACGTTGAGCTTAAAATCATTTATTCTGTTAATATTTTTTCAGCCGGTGTCATATTGCGTACCAGGTAGCTAAAGTTCCAAATTTATGGTATTCTTCTGTTCAGAATTTTGAGAGAATTTTGGCGTGCAGCTATAGATTTTTTTTTCTAAATTGTAAAATTATATCTGCCTAAAATCATTGTGGAAGTGTACTCGAATGAAAAATGAAGAAGTTCCTTGCATAGCCTAATAACATAGCATACATGCATAACTGTTTTTTCATTTTTGATGGATGTCACAAAACAGCACATTCTTTTAAAGTTTTTACCATTATGAGGAGAGGCAATAAGACCAAAAGCTGTGGCTAAGACACTGTTGCTAAAATTTTGGGCCAAAGGAAAAATATGGCAAAATTGCTGCTTCATACAGCCAAGAAGCCAAAGAGAACACGAATATTCAAGATCATCAAATCATGCAAGATATACGAAAAAAGCAAATATGTCACACCTGAATAGAGTTCACGAATATGATGCAGCATTTGTAAACGCACTTACAGCATTCAGTGCATTGACACCACGTCGAAGTGGCTTGCCATGATTCATTACCACAAATTTAATTATGTGCGAAAATGCAGGCTTAACTGAGATGTTCGTCCTTATCCGTTGCAGATACAAGACAAGACATGCATAGACACAGCTTCGTTGAATGTGAATAAAAACCAATATTCTCCTTTATCTTTATTTTCATATGAATGCGTGCACTCTTCTATGCCTGCTGTTTTTTCTTTGTCTTCGTCGAGTTTCAATATTATCTACACCTACCGACAAGACAGACACAAGCTGGAAGGGTTTGTGTATGTGAAGACCTTGGGACAGAGCCGCTAGACTCAATGCCACAGGCAGCGGCGCAGAATTGTGCAGAACATCTGAAATTAAGGTTCACTACAATTTTTTTCCCACAGTTTTAGAAGTGTTCCTCTGTACTGCTTTCATTGGGCCTTTTTGGGCGAGAAATTTGGCAGCATAATTACAGCTTAGTGCCCTTATGAGACAATGTGACAGGTGTTGTCCCACTTATTCAAAGATGCTTCATGGGTCGATGAGCCACATGCGTCCCACTTTTTTCTCATAAATTGATCGCCATATTTTAGTGAAGATTGTGTCACACTATTTTTAGGCATGAAGTACTGCAAATTTCTGTTATTATGTGAAAAATATCGCTGAACCCACGAAGGGTGAGTTAAACTGCATAATAAGCAAAATTGAAAGTGAGAATGCAATATATATATATACTATATATTTAAGTCAGATTAACGATTGTCTGAGCTGCAGCAGGCAATGTGCAGAAATTCTCCAGAACTCGATACTAAGCTTTTGCCATGAAGCGGTGCAACGGCACAGCTGCTGTGATTTTCAAACACCATTCCAAAATACATATACAACTCAAATTACTCAAAGAAAAGGGAGCTTGATTTTATCATACTTCTGCATGTTTCCAAACAAAGAGAAATCTATTTACATTTTCTGGCCAGCTAATTGCTGTACCCCTAAACAGACATAAAAGTGAAAGCCATGACATTTGGTAGTCTAACAATGGACCTAGGGATTTCAACATCACACCAATGTGATTTGGCATAAGCTGTAAAAGCTTATTCAATCAGTCATACATTGTTACCTTTCTATGCCAGTTTTAATGCGATAGTTTTAAAAATCCTGTAGGCATCGTTGATTGTGAGTGATGAATCTTGTGAGCAACCGGAAAATCAAGAAAGATGCAAATAAAATGAGTAATAAAAAATTTCCCAGTTTGCGAGAGGATCGAGCCCAGGCCGTTTGCATGGCAAGCAGGCGTTCTACCGCACAGCCACGCATGTGCTTGGAAATTCAGGAAAAATAACTTCATCTGCTTGAAAATGCAGCGGAAGTAACGTTAGGCTTTGCAAACACATATGTGTCCTGAATACTGCCTTCACAATTCAATATGTAGTATCACAGTAATATTTCTTGATACAAGTGTGCATTGTAATCAGGCATCAGAACATGTGATTATCTTAAGGACTTGATAGTTAAAGGTGGCCAGCCATAACAAAACGCGCACATTTTGCTACACACATTGCCTTCAGACTACAGAGTGAGTGCATACCAAGTTCGAAAATATTTCATGCACCAAGTGCATGAAGTACGCACTAGGGCCAGGGTATTGTTATCGTGTTCAATTCTTGAAAGCGAACCTTAAGGGTCCCCCATTTTTCTTCTTTAAGGGAGGGGAACGAAGCATTATTCTAACCATGGATATTTTTATGCCAGCAATTAGACTAGTAGGTTAGCTCAGTGAGCCATTTTTGCGTTTATATCAGGTTTATTTGACTCAAAGAAAGCAATATTATTTTGAAATGGCACTGTATGCCAAAGACCTGACATGGTGTCTATTGTTGGACGTTAATCTCCTAATATCCTCGACCCTACCTGTTTCCCTCGTTGAAGGGCCTGTTTTTTGTTTGAGAAAAGGTGGCAACCCTGGTGACAAAGTGAAAAAACAGTATAGAAATATTGAAGCAGGTTGTGTAGACAACAATCTACGGACAGTGAGTGGTATACAGAATTGACTTGGCTGTCTTCAATGTGTGTGTGTGTGGGGGGGGGGGCATAGAAAAAGCTGCCACAAGGCCAAAACAGATGCCTTAGTTGCAGTGGCAACTATGCAAAGGGGCAGCAGAAAAGTCTACTTAAATGTTCCAAACATGAGCGTCTTGAATTCGTTGTAGCTTTATCTCGAACGAGTTAGGACTTGAAAAAAAAAAGAAAACCTAGCCCTCATATATTTGAAACAGGCACATATTGCAAGAAGGCTGGTGATAAACCAGCAACAAGTGTAGCCATGCCTTCATTGTTGTCAATTGTGAGCACACAATACATACAACAGCGATACTTTTGGGAAGCACACCTTGATGTGACCGAGGTTAGGGGCACAGGCTTTCACCCAGGTGCCGGGGAAGAAGACACCTTTGAGAAGCTTCTTGACGACAGAAACACACAATTTTTTACATATTTACAGGTGTAAAAAACACAAGGCGTCGAGATGCGCTTTTACAGGAGACAGGACTGGCCGTAACGAAGGCCACAGAGAGAGCCCTGAGCGCACACGCGACGCGCTTTTCATATCCTCGGTCCGTGCATGCGCCTCTCCTCAAACGCGAACTGTCTGTCCCAGCAAGGCTGATGCGTGTTCCCTGCAGCACACCCAGACACCTCTTGCGTTTCTGCTGGACGCGTACCACATTTGGCAGGTACGCCAATGAGCGTCTATTGCAGACTGGGTCCCTGCACTGCCAGTCATAACATTAGAATGGATACTGGGAAGCTAACTGGCACCTCCGAGCCTGTGCAGCTTTAGAAGACGGGCCCCATCTGCAATGAACCACTTCTTAGCAGCAAAAAGAAAGAAAACAAGAATACTTGGTCTTTTTTTTTTGCTTACCCGAGGCAATATTCGAACCAGCGAACGTACAATTGAAAGCTGAGCATAATAACTCTTCAGCTATTTACACACGGTGACAGAAGAAATCATAGCCTTAAATAGTATAGGGGGTGGGAAAGGCAAGGGAGGATGCAAAAGAGAGAGTGAAAAATTAGATGGGAGAACCATTAGAAAGAGGAGAAAGAGAAAAAAAGAAGGGGAGAAGCCAATTGCGTAGAGAGAGCAAAAAAGACAAATATATTAGCTAAAAAAAGCAGGCTTGTACAAATATGAAGGAACAGTACTGTATTCAAACTCGCTTCGACTCGATTTTAAATTATTGAAAAAATTGAAGTATTTGCAATGAACAAATAGTTCACATTGATCTGCACATAATCTTCTGTAAAGGTAATTTCACTGCAGCATAGAATGCTATGCCCTGAAAGCACCTATCCAAGGAAATTCGCACTGCCGCAAAACCTCTTCAAAGTTTAAGGGGCACTGCACCACTTAATAAATATGATCGGAAAACGCGGCCAATCGGTAGTGAAGACTCCTGAGAACACGTGAGCCAAATATTGTAGCACAGCACGATGCCAGAATTTCTGAATAAATGTTCACATTCACCTGAAAATTGCTTTCCTTTCACTCGACAAATTGCGCTACAAGCTCAAAAATTACCCATCACAGCCATTGTATCAGCGATTGGCTGATTCGAGCACGTTAATGGGGCCAGGCTCACTTGGACTATGATCGAGTCGTGAGTTTGAGTGAGTACAGCTGAGTGATATTACATGAGTTTGAGTTAGAGTGAGTGTGGCTAAGGAAAATTTTAATGAGCTTGAATCCGAGTGAGTAAAATATTTGCGAGTCTGAGGTGGTGAACCCTAAGCTCAACGTGTATTTCTTGGGTGAGCCTTAGTGAGCACCACCTTTTATTTCTGACCTATGTTCCTATATACCCGCCTATCAGCATAACTATCGACATCTTATTTGCTTACATTGGTAATCAAGTCTGTTCAGGCACACGTCAACACACAACCGTTTATGCAGGTTTGAACAGAGGCGCAAGTTAGGAGATAGGGGGGTCGCCAAGACCTCTCTTCACAAACTCGCTCTCGGGACATTCATGGCAAAAATTTCTGATGTGAGCTGCATATTTCATAAAAATATTCTTATTGCATTGCGACTAGTGACAGCTGTTTGCTCACTCAGACACAGGTCAAATCGCGAGTCTGAGCATGCCGAACTGAGTAATATGTTGGTAAGTTTGAGCCTGAGAGAGATTGGTTGACAAACAGTTTAGCGAGTCCCAGTCAGTTCTGTTGAGCTAGACTTCAGTGAATTTGAGTCCGAGTGAGTTTCCATGAGGGAAACGTATTTCTTGAGTGAGTTTAATTAAGTTCCACTTTTTCTAACGGCCTATGGCTGCTGCTCTCAAACATCAACACTACATCCTTGGGCAGCATTGAAGGAGCTGCAGCCATTCAGCCATCATGCCTGCGATTCAGGATCGTTTTACTGAGGCAGGGTCTCGTTTCAGGAAAGGATAAACCAGTTTTTCACACACAAATGTCAAACATTTAAAACGAAAGTAATTTGAAATAAAAGCAAAACAACCACACTGAAACTGCACCTATTACCAAACTACTAAGACAAGCAAAGCTTTGTAATTAAATGAAGTTCTGCTGAAAATTTGAAACAAAAACAGTCGCTAGTAGTTCCAATGCTGGTGTCATCCACAGTGGCCGACTCACTCTTTGCAGGTGTATTTGTTGGCTGAAGCAGATGCACCCATAAGTCATGGACAGAAGCGCTTCAGTCATAGTGTGAAAACAATCTCCAAATGTGACCAGAGAGATCAGAACATCTGATAGATAGAGCTGCAAGAGACAGGATGTCCCTTGCAGCTTCTGTTTCTTCTTTCTTTGTCTAGTCGTAGTGCTGTTTTTAGCAAGTTCACAACGTATTAACAAGCCTGCATTAACACTTTATACCAGACAGATCTACCCATGCATGCACCATGGTGGCTGGTCACTGCACCATTGTGGCTGGTGACCAGAAGCAGGAACCCGCTCGCCAACCTAGACGGCTGAGTCAGCCTCCCAAAGGCAGGCCAGGACCAGGACATGATGGCTGGCAGCAGGACCTTGTTATGGTCTCGTGAATGGTAACCAACATGAGCACTGCACTGATGTTACATGCATATCACAATGTCTAAGTATATGCACTGATTTAAATTCAGGTGATGTGTAAAAACCACTGGCCACTAACAGCAGCAAAAATATGGTTGTTACTAATATGAACCATGACTATATGTCTGTTGGTCCGCGGGCATAACTGCCTGTACCATGATATGAAGCAGCTTTGTGCAACTTCACATCATGGAATGTTTCTCTATCCGCCACCCGAGAACGCGCTCTGTTGCGGTCAGGCTCCGCCCAGAGACTTAGACAGTATGAAACTAATACAGGCCATGCTGAACTGCTGCCTCAAACTGCAGCCAGCCTAATGGAATCAAACTTTGCCATAGCAAACATTTAGACTTTTACTAGAAATAATGCTGTTTTCTAGGGAATGTTCAGAATATGAACTATTTGTTAATGCATTAAGAACATCTACAGTGTAATACAATTACATAAAATTTATTTACAGTTGGAAAAGTAAATTTTCACCAGCTGCCCGCATTAGCTTTCATTTTGCTGAAGTATGTGTTTCCACATAGCACAGCTTGGAAAATGAAGTCAGGCATTCAATCACAAAGGAACAAATCTTCTTCATCTGAAAGGGACGCTAAAGGCAAAAAATTTCTCCCGTTCGAATGACGAGTGAAAGTTTAAGAATGCCTAAACGTCAGTATTATCTACAGGGCTTAGTTCACCAAGAAAGAAGTCAATGTATGATAAGGTTCGAGGCACCCATGAAATATTCTGCGAACTCTGTAACTCTATAAAATGACATGGTTGAGTCCCAGAGAAAGTAATTACTGAAACTGTCCACAGTAGAAAATATGATTTCAGCGCATTAAAAATCTGGTATGAAATGCTTATTTTTTATATGCAAGGTATAACGTCTCGAAACCAGCACAGGATTATGAGAGACGCCGTAGTGGAGGGCTCCGGAAATTTCTACCACCTGGGGTTCTTTAACGTGCGCCCAAATCTGGTTGAAATGCTGCTTGTTTCTTTCTATTTCATTCTTTGAACTAAGAGCCGCCGACAAGACTCATGGCTAGCTTCAATCATCACCCAAAGACGGGGGGGGGGCAGTGAAAGTTCTCTCAAATTACCTACCTGTGCCACAGAAGCTTCTCCGAAGCTACTGACAGCTAAACTTTTCTTCTACCACGCCTGCTACTACTGTATTTCACGCCACCTAAGGGACAAAATGTCAAGAAGACCTACTTGGAAAGTTGTTTAAATACCAGATGTAGCATGCTGACTACTTAATATACAGTCGACTCCCGGTAATTCAAAGTCGCTTAATTGGAAGTTTCGGTTAATTAGAAATGAGCAAGTGCAGTTATGAGCAGTTATCAGTTTTGCATGCAATCGTATAGAAAAAAATGCTCAATAATTCGAAGTTAAAAACCCATAATATTGGTTATTTAGAAGTTTTTTTCAATCGACAGTCTCGTCGCGACCGTAATTTTACAATAAAATGGGGAACTTTTCATATGCCAAAACATCTGCCGGACCGCACTGGTGTCTTTGCCATCACTACTGTCCGCAGCGCCACAGATCTTGAAGCGGCAATCTTTTTGACGCTGGCGAATCGCATCGGCGGCATCGATTGACTCTTTAGTTGACTTTTGTCGAGACTCGAGTGTGTCACCGCGTCACCCGCGCGCTGGGTTGATTCCACACGTGTTTCCGCGCTTCTGATTTTGAGTGTTGTGGTGGTGACGTACGTTTGATAATGGCAACTCGTGGCCCTTACCGAACGCTAGACCTAGCGACGAAAGTCGAAGTCTTGAAGGAAGTTGACCAGGGAGGCACCGCCAAACAAGACATTGCAAGAAAGTACGGCATTAAGCCTAACACGCTGTCGACTTTCATAAAGAATAAGCGCTCAATATTGGATGCGTTTGAAAGTGAAAAATTCAAGACATCGCGGAAGCGGATGCGCACCGGCGCCTACCCCGAGTTGGAGGAAGCACTGCTGATTTGGATCAGAGAGGCACGAAACAACAAACTTCCTCTCAGAGGTGAAGTCTTCACGGCAAAAGCGTCATCGCTTGCTGAAATGTTGGGCATGAATGTACCTGCCTTGAGTGCCATCCGTCTTGTGTACCTGCCTGCAAACACGACGTCCGTGTTGCAGCCCATGGACCAGGGCATAATAAAAAATGTGAAGGTATTGTATAGGCAGCATCTCGTCGAGCGCATGCTTTTGTGCATGGACAACTCGTCGCAATACGAGGTGTTTGCTTAGTGCCATCAACATGCTAGCGCGAGCTTGGACCCGCATGAAAGAAGAAACCATCGCCAATTGTTTCCGGGCCTGTGGTTTCATGGAAAACTCGGGGGATGCTTCTCCTTGTGCGCCAGTGGAAGTGCAAACAAATGTGCTCGACGACGGTAGCTTTCGCGCCGCTCTCGGTGACGTCCGTTTTGACGAGTATGTCGCTGTGGACAGCAACGTCGAAACATGCAGTCCACTAACGGACAGCGAAATCGTGCAGATGGTTCGGCCCCATGACTGCATTCCTGAAAATGACGATGATGACGACGACATCGGAAATTCGCCACCACCGAGGGCTGCCGATGTAGCTGCGGGTCTTGCTCTTGCGCAGCGTTTTTGGTTGGAGAACACAACGCCGAAGAAGCACATCGACGCGTGTATTCCTTACAAAACTTGCTAGCCGCAGCCAGATTCGGCAAGCAGAAGATGACAGACTATTTTTCCTAAAAACTGTCGCGCTTTTAAACTAATAAAAGTGCCGTTTTTAGTGCTTTTTGCTTAATTCGAAGTTCGTTTAATTCGAAGTTTTTGCGGTTCCCGTGAACTTCGTATTAACGGGAGTCGACTGTATAACTTCTTTTTAAACAAGGCATTTTCTTAGCACGGAACAAACAGTGCACCACAAACAGTGCACCAACAGTTGCCTTTAGGGCCCCTTTGAAAGGTTTCATACATTTGTATACTTAAACATTTAAAAAGGTTGCAACATGCTAGGATGCTCATGGTCCCTAAAATATACCACAAAAATAATAACTTTCTGGCCTGCATTTTTTACACAGATCATTTTATTGACCGATAGGCATCATAATTTATTAGCTTTTCCTCAAACCACTTAGTTTTTAAAAGCAAGGTGCATAGAGTATAATGGTTTGCAATATTTTCTGGATAAATAATGCCTGCAGAAAGTTATCTCACTAAATAACACGGACCAAAGAATGTCATTTTAAAATTTTTTGTGGGCAGAAGAACTAAGAATGCTAATGATGATGACAGAGTATATTAATAACCTAGAGTTGGAATCTATAGAAAGGTCTCAAATCAGCAGCTATAGAACTATATTGTTTCAATTTAAGGCTGATTTTTTTAATGGTTTAATTATGAAATATTACTTTGGAATAAAAAAGCAACTTGATTTCGGTTTTACCCCGGGCACTTGCATTGTAGCAATAGGAAAATGCACCATCTCAGTGTCTGCAAGACATGATATTAAATGCCTGCGCATTAAGGTCTTATCAAAAGCAACGGTGCACGGGTCGATGCCAGATGCAATGGTGAATGCATTAGCAATGGCAAAAAGGCCATAGTCATAAAAGTTCTCTTGACGCTGTACTGCCTTAGCGTGAATGGTAAGAGTGTTAGAAGCTAGATTCATTATGTTCATAACTTGAGTTGCTACACTTGGCATAATGTCCTGGTCTAACAAATCATACAAAAATACACTGTTTGTAGGGGCACCATAATTTGTCACTGTAACCTAATGCCCAGTAATATGCAGAATTTGAATAAAGTTGTCTCGCTTCTTATATTTCAAGCTCTCCCCAAGAAGAACATCCTGATAGTTGCACAGACCAGGAAACTGATGCGAAATAATAAATTTCGCTGCATTTACGATTGAATCTGAGAGCCATCCCGTGCCTTGTAAGGCCACTAAATCAAAGGAACTTATTTTGTACGGGTTGCAAGTATTTGGACCACAAATCACGTCAGCTATGGGGTCACTAATTTCTTCCACTACCAACGACTGTCACAGATGCCTTGTCTTTAAATTTATTTTTTCAAAACATGCAAACGTAGTCTTTTTTCTCCCCGCTTCGTATCATGTGCACATCTCTTACGTGATCGGCCGCGAGCGGATTTAACTAGAGGTATGCTAAGCGCTGTCAGTTGCTGTGCAAAATCACAAGGTGAAGAGCTAGTGCCCGATGTCTTTGCTAGAACCTGACATACTTTATCATCATTCGAGGCTATAGTAAAGTTAATTTCATGTTTTGAATCAGACTTAACTTGACCAGATTGCTCTTTCAGTTCCCATTTATCTTCTGTGGAGCCCTTCTTCGTAGTGTCATCATCTGCAGACTTGGCCAATAGATAGTTGTTCAGGTCTACAATCCACGAATTACTTACTTCTTTTGACTTTTCTAAGCCTTTTCTTTCCCCACTAACTTGTTCATTACTTTGTGCTATTTTAGGAAGTGGTGAATCATGTTTCTTATTTCTAGGGTAAGTAACAAGATTTTCGAAAAAGTCCTCACACTCGCTCAATTTTTCGCAAAGTTCAGTTGCGATACATTGGGCTAGTACATTAGCTGCTTCCTTTGAAAGTTCCAACAGACGTGCATATGCATATTTATATCTGGCCTCTGAGTTATCAAGTTTTGGCTGTACCTTTTTTACCATGCTTGTGGCTAAAATGCTTAGTTTGTCTGGTGACACTGTCTGGTCGGTCTGCACACAATCAGGTTTAAGCCAGCACTTTGACACACAAGCTTTCATCAAAGAGTTCCATATTATTTTTTGATTTAGCTGCAAGGATGTGCCTGCAGGGCAGCTGGTACTGCGCGTTAAATGTGCATATGCATGTCCTCATATTATTAGTAACTTCATAAAGCTTACTGCCAACAAAAACGGTGCATTGCCATCAGAGACAACACAGTCTCCTGGATATTTTATAAACAGTCCATATTCTTTACATACAAATGTTCTAGCATATTCAGTGCATTTTGCTGACACCTCAATGCAAAACTTATCAGTCTTACTGGTGTCGATGCAAGTTCTCATTTCTTTATATTTCATATGGCTGAGTGCGAGAGCATCATGGGTCACATACCTTATCAGAGCTTTCACTGCTTCCACTAAGTGCATTTCACGTGTTAGATAATTTTTTAACATTTGATTATGGCTTTCCATTCGATTGTTAGTATTATTTCTTAAACTACATGCATTTGCACGATAAGCATGAAACCACATGATCTTGCAGCTGTGCTAATTTTTATAAAAGTACTCCAGGAGGGCTTTGTCATCTTCGAGTGCTTCTTCCAAGTCCTGCAAGTGCTCTTGATATATATCTACAGTATGTGCAAAAACCAGTTTCATAATTATATCTTTAACATACTTCTTATTTAGACTGTTTGACTTATGCTGCATCACTTTGGTGTGTAAGTACTTTAACACGTGCCACGAAACACAACAAGATTCTACATTTGGGCAGAAGCTGCTTAATTATATTCATTTCATTTAAATCTTTGTTCATTACCACAATTTTCACTTCTCCTCTATGACCGGATTCAAACAAAGGAATGTCTCTAGGAAAGACTTTAATATTTCTGATGTCTCCCGCTGAACAAATGCATAACATACAGGCCTCCCATGGCTTGTTCCATCTTCACACAGAATCGAATGCAAGATATACCCTTCTTTATTAACTTTATACGTGCCGTCAAAGAACAACACTTCAGGGTATTTTTCTAGTAACTGGACCATATGCTCTGATTGAAGCAATACGTACGAGAGATCATTTTCTGTATTCTTTTCAATATGAATCTTCCACCCAGAGTTTTCAGAAGACAATTCGTTGATTTTTTCTAACAAAAGGGCTCCATGATGAGCATTGCCCTGAATTTTTTGAACTGTTCTATGCTTCAAGTTTGTAATATCACGAGAAGTAACGTGTTTTCCCGTTTTCCTCAGACTGGCATCCTTTAGGTCTTTAGGTTTCACATTACAAGAAATAAATTCCCGGAGTCGCTCTTTTTCAGAAGCACCTAATGCACGATTATTATTGTACCATGCAAAAATCTCGGGACCTATTTTATGCTTGTGCACATCCGCTAAATTTACAACTTCATAATAGGGCTGTATAGAAACCCGCAGTGCAAGCTCAAGTTCAACGTTGCAACCTGTACCGTTGAAGCGTTGATTGGGCCGAATATTTTGTCCCCTCGGATTTGGATACCCTGCGTGGCAACAGACAAACTTAACATGAACATACGAAAAGTCTGGTTTGTTTAAATCTTTCTCAGTACACAATGGGTTTTTATCTGATCTTTCAATATGCATCGGATGAAACCCTTCACTTTTCAATCCTTCAAAGCTAGCTTTAAACTCCTTATAAGTGCTGAATGTGCTCCTTACAGGAAGATTTCCTTCCACCTGTGCAAATATGGCCGTGTGACAATTTTGCTGATGTTGCTTTCTCCTCCTGTTCAGGGTCTTCACCACGAGGTGAGGAAGTACAGGTGTCAGCCGCACTGCGGTCCTTGCGCAGAACCACAACTTCTGACTGGGGGCTCACCGTGGCTGTTACGCCGCAGGCGTCAGGTGGCCCACAGTCAAAAGCTGGGCTCTGCTTAAAAGCAGCAGAGCACAGTGGCACGGCAGTATGCCCAGTCTTCTTCACTTTGTAGTGCACACTTGCACCACTGACAAGAGCAGGAGAAACTGGTTTCTTGTTACTACGCCCTTTCTTATTTTCGACTCTAACCTCTTTTTCTACACAGGGATCACCACGAGGTGTGGAAGCGCTGGTGTCAGCCGCATTGCTGCCCTTGCGCAGAACCACACCTTCTGACTGGGGGCTCACCGTGGATGTTACGCCGCAGGCGTCGGGTGGCCCACAGTCAGAAGGTGAGCTCTGCTCAAAAGCAGCAGAGCACAGTGGCACGGCAGTACGCCCAGTCTTCTTTACTTTGTGCTGCATCCACACACCACCGACAAGTGCAGGAGCACGCACAGGGCGCCGTTTTGCTTGAGCGAAAACAGTCACAGCTGGAGCTCTGGTGCATGCCACTGCAGTTATTGGCAGTGAAGGGTACCCATGAACAGTGTCTCTTTCTGCGACCTTAGGTGTCACTGACATCGCACTGTGACATGTATGGTAGCAGGATCAGACTTCCATGCAACGTCCAACCACATTTCCTTGCATGGAGATGCAGGGGCTACAACAAGCATGGGGTCTGTGGAAAGAGCTGGGAAATTAGTTAAATTATTCCAATACTGAGCCAGCCCTTCTGACTGATCACTGCGCTCGAATCGAAGCTTCTTGTGGTCCTTTTCTTTCTGGTGCTGCTGCTGTACTGCTCCATTGTGGCTTGCCTCAAGGTCCTTGCTTTCTTGCTTGTTGGCTGCACGTAGCAGGCACCCCAGTAGCTGGAACACAGAAGAGCACCTTTACAGTTGAACCCTTCCATAACAGAAGCCCTGAAGAATGAAGTTCTTATAGCAATAAAGAAATATAACGTCCATGATGAACATTCATTGAGTACAAGGTGTTTGCTCTCTCTCAACAGCGAAGAGATTTTAAAAGCACTCTCACAATACATGTTAGTAATATGCGACATTTTTTAGACTCCTAAACTAGGTGAGAAAGTAGACGTAAAAAATTGCAGTGCCACTAATTTCACAAGTCGAGCACTTGAGTATTTGCCAAAAGGCATTGGTGCAACCATTGCTGTTTACGTTATTGAACAATGATGATAGCAAAATCATTTCTTTTTCTTCAAGAGAATGCATTTTGGTAATGCTTCTTTTGGCAACGTCAGCACATGAAATATAAAGTGCCATTATTTCAATGGATGTTCTGTAGACTACCTAACTTCTTGCTTATGTGGTTCTGTTCAAACGCATGCCAAGACCTCACACAATTTGCTTACGTGCCGTGTTGTTTGGCATTTCAGCTTCAATGGAGCGACACCAGGCGCTGTTGGTCTACATGACTTTGTGTGAGCTGATGGCGACCTGATTGCATGCGAGGAGTTCTGCAATGTTGCTAACATCAGAAGTACATGCCACAGTGGAAAAGTAAGAAGTGTATGAACTGGTCTCCAGATTTGGTAGACAAATCAATAAGGCTGTGCTCTTTCTGCAATAGATGGCACAATACGTAGTGAGCTGTGCACCAGGGTCTCGCTGGCTTGCCATATGTGTATATAAGGAAAACGCAGCTGAACCATTGAGGGCAATAAAATGGGTTTGTTGACATTTTTTTCCCTGTGTCGAAGTTCTTGCGATCATCTGCTCATGCAGTGAAAGTATAAACGAATGTAGGCTGTCGCCACAGGCACGGCTGTCATGCACAGATACCTATGCGTGCACACCAGTCACATGAAAATGCCTGAAAAATCAACATACACATTTGTATAATAGGCACCTGCAACATGTATGCTCCACTAGAGTGATGGTTTTGTTCTGTAGTACAATGAAGCTATAAGGAGAGTCAAAGCTGGTTTTTATTTGGTTTTGTTTTTGAAAGGAATATTGGAATTTAGTTTCCGTTATCTAGACATGTACTCTGTCAACACTGAAAGTGTTATTTACGTACATCGACAACTGCAGGCTGTGGTACCCACACTTGCTTTTGTAAGGGCCTGTGATGCAGTGGTTTGCGTCGTCTTGAGTTGTAAAATAGTGCCTGTACATCCTCGCAGGACCAGTGGTTTAGCTGGACTCACATTACTCACATACTCAAGCAATTTTTATTACAAATATATTTTCTAACTTTGCCAATTGTGTCATTGCTTATGTGAGCATGCATGCGGCACCACAGCAGAGTATGTCACATCACATAAGCTGCACAGACTGCAGTGAAACAAAACTATGGTTAACTAAGACGGTAAAATACAGGCAATACCTAGAGAGGAGCGGTAGCGACACACTATTAAAAACCTCAGCAGAACCAATTGCTTCACAGCGCTTAGCAGCTTGGCATTTAATGCAATGTTTTCTCACATTGGTCGGGTATGCCAGGTAGGGAACTTTACTGGCACAGTGTCCCTTGACAATGTCCCCCTTTGCGGCATGTTCCTCAAGACGTGTTCATTGTAGTGTGTTGTTCATTCTTTGCACATGCATTTGAGCTTGAAATGTTTTTTGCTGCCAAAATAAGTGGAATGAAGGACCTGATTGTTCATGAGGACTGCTCGCCTCCACTTGTCCAGAAGATCACAATCTTTTGTTGCACAAAACAAGGAAACCTTTTTCTCACATCTACCCCAGGGTGTATTGCAGCAGGGCACAATACGTTTTCTCCCAATTATGAACTTCAGACTGTGATGCATTCTTACGAAACCATGCGTTAAATAACTGGGCAGCAACTGATGCTACTTATCATTGAAACCCAACAATTACAGCGAGAGCGGGTCACACTCTTTTCACAGTGCTCCCACGCAGTCTTCTTTACATTATCTTTTTGAATGTGGTGTCGCCTGTCTTGTTTTTGCATAGCAGATGCCCTTTCGTGGAGAGAGCGCTTGCTTGCCAAGCAGTGCTACCAGAGCTTGCACACCAGCTGTTAAACGCACCATAAAATTATCTAAACGAGTGTCACGTTGGCCAATGAGAGCTCTGTGAAGTGCCGCATAAGGTATACAACATGTGCAGAGAGCACGCACAATGACTGCCACTAGAAGCAACAGCTCGCATTGATGCCGCCGACATACGACGGTGATGTTGTCGACGGCCAATATTAGTGTTTGGGGGAGGCATCTAAGGTTTTCACATTAATAATGCACCAGACGGCATACTTGACAGTTTTCTTGGTGCACATAATTTATAACTGATACATTCGAATGACAGTAGTTATTTCGTTAAGTGGTTAGATGAACCAGCCATATTTTGCAGGAACGCCTTGTGGAGGTGTCTGACACACAAACTATACCGCTGAAATAACTAGCTAGCAAATTAATGAACTAGCATGCCATCATAAGCGATTCCTTCACAAGAGCTCCAGTCGTGGATATAAATCTTCACATTTAATAGCACGAAGACCGCCACGTGAAATAGCACGTCTACGTGAGGTTCCTAAACGATGAACGCACTCAACGACTCAGTAGGTCATGTCTACAGTGTTAAAGAAGGCTTTAAATTAAGCAAGCCTTGACATAACCCATACTCATAGTTATAGACTTGCAGCTTACATCGCAAAGTCGAGTGGAAAATGTCTGCCAGAAATCCTGATTTGATTAATTTGATTGATTGATGTATGAGGTTTAACGTGCCAAAACCACCATATGATTATAAGAGACACCATAGTGGAGGGCTCCAGAAATTTCTACCACCTGGGGTTCTTTAATGTGCACCCAAATCCGAGCATATGAGCCTACAGGATTCAATCCCACGACCTGCGGGTCAGCAGCCGAGTACCTTAGCCACTAGACCACCACGGCGGGGCTGCCTGAAATTCTTAATTCTGATTCTATGCAACCGTGTCTTTTGTCGCAACTCGTTACACTTAACAGATGGCATCATGAAATGCTTTCGGTCGACACGACTTATTCTGGCATCAGAAGGTGCAAGAGGCACCGATGCCATCCAACAGCAAGGTCATTCTAGGGTGAAAGGTATTTCACAGCTCAACGCGCACTAAAGGACAAGTGCATATCCAAAAAACAGTTGCGTTGTACATCATCCAATCCGTGCTTCTAAAGCAAAGTTGGTAATCGAGAGCGGCTGTAAACAAACGAGGGCTGCGAGTGGTCCCACGTGATAGCATCTAGCCAAAACCAACTCGGCGCCAGCCTCGGAGAGGTTCGAGGAGAGAGAAAGGGAAGTGTGCTTTTAGCCACATATATTGTGACTTAACGAAGTTGCAGGGGTGTTCGCACACCTCTCCTACTGGGCGCAAAGAAAAATGAGGATGACAACAAGAGTGAGGAAAGCCGCAAAGCAAGTTTGGGTGAAGTTGTTGATGCTTTTAACAATGCTCGCACATTCTTTAGCACCCACGACTATGCCGAAGCTATGCAAAGCGTACAAACCGGTCAGCCTTCAAACTCCTTCAAAGCAATGTCATTATATAAAACAGAACAAGGTCACCAACAACCTTAAATAAATTTTAATTGTGCTGTGTAACTGCAAGATTTGCAAATTTTTCAGTTCTCGCTGCAAAGAAAATCTGACAACGAACAGAGATTAAGGGGCTCGACTGTACAGCAGTTGCAATAGTTTTGTTAGCACCTTTCTTAGCATGCACACATTGAATACATCACTAACAATGCTAACAGATCTCTCTGCAGTGGCGTACCAATTCTTTCGTGAGTGGGCGGGAAGCCTACCTCACTCGTCACCAGGAATATATATATATATATATATATATATATATATGAACCTACAAGGAAAATTATCAAAGCGGAAATGGCAAAATTACACTACGTTGTAACATATCCTCGTAACAATTTCATTCTCCTATAGAAACACAATTGAGTAAATGCTGATGTGATAAATAATTACACCTAATGTTTCCCCAGCGTGCAGCCAAAAGTGACCACTGTCGAAAGTGGGGTGGCTCAGCCCCCCAAGTTTTCTTAATGGGGGGGGGGGGAGCTCGCGTTTCCCTTGCTCCCCTACCGGCTGGTACACCTACGTCTTTCTGGTACATTTGCAGAAGTTTTCCCAACGCTTCATGTCATTTAAAGTTACAACTCTACAAAACATTAATTAGACCCTAGCTGGAATATGCTGCTCATCTTTGGGATCTGGTCAAAAGGTATTAACAACTATAATTGAATCAGTTCAGAAACATTCAGTGCGTTTCACACACTCAAATCATTCCCTCTCACTTCATTTCACTGACAAAACCAGACCTTCGACTAACAAATTTGAAACTTCGAAGAAGAATGTCTCGTGTATTTCTTTTTAAAAAATCAGCTACCCTAATTGTTCACTTAAACAGGAAATCATTTCGACATCTTCATACGTATCATTGCATCTTTATTTCTTTTTACTGCTCTAATTTTTTTTCAGACTCCTTTTTAGCAAAAACGAGCACTGAGTGGAACCGCCTTCCGCATTCTATCACCTGCACGGAGGATGCGTCATCAACGAATTACGTCTTCAGCCTATTGTAACTTTGTTTGAGCATGTATTTTCAATAATATGTTGTATTGCTATGATGTGTTTGTTGCCTTTTTTGTTTTTGTATAACCCTACCCTCTGTAAGGCCTTTATGCACCCTGAGGTTAAATTAATGAAATGAACCGCATGTGCCTTGCGAAACATGCCACGCTCAGTCCGTTTTGCAAAAGAGAAAAAGGCTGCCTGCCACATATCTTGGCAGATTGCTAAGAGCTCAAGACCCCCCTTCCTTCCCTTTCCCCTAACAACCTCAATACCCAACCTCTTTGGCGTAGGAGACCTTGATATCCAGCCCCCTCCTACCAGCTCGGCTTGCACTAACGAACAAGGGCCAGGATCTGCTGAGAAAATATGGGTCCTGTAACCAGTGAACCACCTCGTCTGGTGCCCCCGTGCATCACCAACATAGTTGGGCTCAATGAAAGTTGATTCATCTCTCTGATTCTCATAATCTATTTTTGGGGCTATGTGGACTCCCCAGTTTTAGTTTCTTGTAATGTGTCACACAGCATCCCACAACAGGAAATTCTTGTGGCCCATTCTTACACGCTTTCTCCAAATAAATAGCAGTCCCTTTCCTGTTCTTGGGCTAGCTTGACTTTCTTTTCAGCACATCGGCATTAATACACCTTTTGCCTCTACCAGATAATACATCTAGTGCCAAAACAATCAAAGAATTGCAATTGGTGAACAGACCCTGGCACTCACTTAGTCTCTTGGTTTCCCATCCATATGGGTGCGGACGTTCATCAGCGCATATCTAACCTCAACAAGCTTGCCCATGACCGTGCGTGAGATCTAACGCGCCGCGGCGGCATGGAGGCCTTATGGGGTCAGGATGAAATCCGGCATAACGATGCACTCCTTACGTTTAATGAAATCACATCTCACTGTCGGCTAAGAAGAAGGGGCTATCCTCTTTCTTACCCGAAGTTAGATAGGTCTCAGTCAATTACATTCAGAATGCTCCAGACGGGTTCGTTCTCCTCGGGGGGCCTTCTCAGTCGTATCTCCACAGACGCTGACTCAAGTTGTCTGGAATGTAATAAAATTTATTGTTCCTTAGCGCACATGCTTTGGCAATGCCCCGTGGTACCTAATGGCCCTCTATCCAGCGAAGCCGACTGGGAAGAGGCACTCCGGAGCCCATCGCTCCAGGCACAAATCCAGGCAATACAGAGGGCCAAAGAAAGGGCGGAACATCACGGTGTCCCAGCCCCGACTTGGACGCGGCCAGCAGCTTCCGCGGGTCCCCAATAGGGGTTCCTTGAAAGCTCCTCAGGATCACATAAAGTTCATTGTCTGTCTGTCTGGGTCATTCTATGCCAATTGTCCCAGCCATTTTGGCGACCATCTCAAATGTATTCGAAAAAAACAATCGTGCTGATTCACTGCGTTGAAAACAGTGAACTGCTAAAATTTTTCTGAGAGAAAAAATTTTTGGTCATGTGGCTGCCTTCCGAGTTTCCTGTAAATGCTGTTTGGGTGTTGTTTGTGGAAAAGTTTATTTTAAAAGTACCGCTCCTTTCTATCCCAACATTGGTCTACATGTTAAGCAAAGGTGCTTGAAGCTCAGTAATATTAGTGCAGTTTTACTTGTGGCGCATATGCCTACAAGAATTTAGCGGAAATGTCTTATGTTTGCAGTTTTTTTATTTCAATAATGCAGTTTGTATGAATACCTGAGTAGTGAATACTTTCTCAACAAAAGGTATATTTTTAGGAAAAAATATTTTCAGACCTCTCAAGCAGCTAAACGTTACGAGAAAAAATCACAAATTTTGCAAGTTGTTCTTTTTGTCCATATCGAAACTCAATTTGCACCTTCTGGTGCTATAATTAAGTCACCTTTATACCTAAATCAAAAGCAAATAAGCAGTTGCAATATGCAAATTTCATCATTACATTTTTTGTTTCAGCGAAGAAAGTAATTTTTGAACTTTCTCATTGGACCCGATCTTTCAATCTGGTCATACAACAGCTGCCGCTTTGAAATTCCACATTGCCGTCAATAGGAAAGTTTCAAAATTATTTTCTTCCTTAAAACAAAAAATTTAATGATGAGCTTTGCCATTTGAAAAGAAGTGCTGATTTGCTTTCGATTTAAATATTAAGGTGACTTTCAATTTGACCACCGCAGGGTGCAAATTGCATCTGAATATAGACAAAAAAGACAATTTCGTGAAATTTATATTTTTTTCTTTTAAATTTTATCTGCATGAGAGATCAATAATTTTTTCTCAAAATACACCTTTTGTGGAATAAGTATTCTCTATACAGGTATTCATACAAACTGCAGTATTGCAATAAAAAACTGCAGACATAAAACATTTCGTCTCAATTCTTGGAAGCGTATGCCTTAGTAAAATTGCACTAATATTACTGAGCTTCAAACACCATGCACAACAACCTTTACTTAACATGTAGACCAAATTTGGTATAAAAAGAAGGAGCGTTACTTTAAAAAAATTTACACAAACAACACCCAAATGACATTTTAAGGTCACTCAAAAGGCAGCCACGCGACCAAAAACTTTTTTCTCTCAGAAAAATTCTACCAGTTCGCTGTTTTAAACGCAGTGCTCCAGCAAGATTTTTTTTTCGAATACATTTAAGATGGTCGCCAAAATGGCTGGGACGTTCAATGTATAATGATCCAATTACATAGATGACTTGCAGAATTTTTACTTTATATATTAGATATTTCTGCCCTGTTTTGAAAACAAGTAAGGCATAT
The DNA here is from genome assembly GCA_013436015.1 of Rhipicephalus annulatus. Taxonomy (NCBI): domain Eukaryota; kingdom Metazoa; phylum Arthropoda; class Arachnida; order Ixodida; family Ixodidae; genus Rhipicephalus; species Rhipicephalus annulatus. The sequence continues at coordinate 1,269,226 of WOVY01000110.1, read as the reverse complement.
CAGACATCTCATTTTCAGTATTTCAATTAAGAGAATAGAATGGGCTAATATGGGTTTCATGAAATATGATCTGTGTTTATAACAATAACAGTAACAGTAGTATTAATCTTTCCTGTGATGCACAATAGGGAATTCACATTTACACCAGATGCTTGTCAACTCATGGCAGAGATAATGCAGATAAGGAAGGTAACCTCACTGGTCTCCTTAGTAGTTCTTGTCAGCTTGCTTATTCTGCATTTCTGAGTAAAGGAGCTGCTGTTGCATAAGGGCTGTGCACCAGTGAGCTTACCCGTTGGCGCCTCTCAAGTATACTGTGGTAATGAACACACAGTAAAACCCGCTTATATCATCGGTTGCCGAAGTCGCAAATTGTCCCACTGCACGCGTCATTTCACTCTAATCAAATCATTTCGGAAGGCTCTACGTGTGCAAAACATGACCAACAGGCAGCCGCTCGATTCCGACGATCTAAGCATGCCTTATGTTCAAAGGTCGTCCGTGGACTTGCAGTGCCAACATAACGAATTAACTCGGGAAAAAAACCGATAAAGGCCACAGCGGAATGCCGCTAACTAAATTTTCCAACGTCTACGTTTACGTGGCCTTCGCTGCGCGTTACCACACTGCGCGGAAATTATACGTAGGACGGCTATCACAGCTACACACGCCTAATTTTGCCTAATTTTATCTTTCGCGGGAACTTGCGATGAAGCACGTGCACTGTAGCGCTGCAAGCACGCCTGCATTTTCTTGGAGGATTGAATTCGTCCCTTCTAAATGCAACAATTGCAATATATGTCGTTGACTCGTCGCTAACCCGTAACTTTGATCGTCTGCAGCTGCTATCGAGTAGGCAGCTAGCCCCTACGTAACATCCACATTAATTGCTTACCTGGCTACCAATTTTCGTCGGGTGCACGCCATCAGCCTTCAGCATGATGATTAGTGGAGTTTATTGGCACAAGAGCCAGATGTGGCCAAAGAGTGCCAGAGCGATGATAATGAACTGTGCAATGTGCAGTGTAGATAAAACAGATGTGACGTGGCTGTAAATGGGCCTAAAAACAGTTGCTGTAGGTGCGTAAAAATATATATATAGTAAAATTATGGCAATGACAAATGATGTGTGCTATGGAGACATAAAATGGTTTAAAAGTGATATGTATGTGAAATAAAAACTTGGCATGGAGCACCAGTGCCTCGACAGAGCCCTTAAAACAAGAGCATGGAGGCCTGGGCTCATTAAAAGCCGCCATCACAGCGGCATCCTCTGAACAGAGGATGCGCTATGAACCTGTTGGGCTAAAAACATTCAATGTTGGGCTGAAAATATTCAATACTACATCCTTTAAAAAGCTTAAGACTGATTTTGCATCAAAAAGCGGCTCTTCACCGAGAAACATAATCCGATGTAAAGGAAGATTATAGCGGTATGCTAAAGCAAAATATTTCTTTCTCTCACTTTCAGCTTCCGGACACTCCAGGAGGACGTGGAGGACGGTTAGTCTCTCAACACATCTACCACAAGTAGGAGGTTCATCGCCAGTCAGCAGAAAGCTATGGGTACCATAAGTGTGTCCTATTCTGAGGCGACAGAATAGGACATCAGTTCGTCGTGTTCTTGTGGCGGAGGGCCAGTAACCCAACCGCGGCTTAATCAAGTGAAGCTTATTATTTATTTTTATGTCCCACAAGCGTTGCCAGTGGTTTCGCAGTTTCTTACGTAGGAAGGGTTTTAGATCTGTTGCAGGGACAGTAGTGGTGGGGTTAATAGTGCGCAATATAATTGACGTGGCCATTTGGTCAGCTAACACTTTGTCCTCGATGCTTCTATGGCCAGGAACCCAGCAAATAGTAACATGCTGGTTGGACATATAGGCTGTACACAAAATGAAATACAGCTCAATTATGACCGGATTTCTGAATCTGAAAGGGGATCTTAATGCATTTACGACGCTTAACGAGTCTGTGAATATAATTGATTTTTGTATGTTTGATTTCCGATATGCTTCACAGCCGACAATAGTGCATAACCCTCAGCCGTAAATATACTTGTTTCCGGGTGCAGCACACCGGATTCCGAGAAAGATGGTCCGACGGCTGCATAAGCCACCCCTGCATGCTACTTAGAAGCGTCGGTATAGAACTCTATGCATGAGTAGTTGGACTGGAGTTGTCGGAAATGCGTTTTAATGTGTGCTTCTGGACGTGTTTAGTGATCTCGACAAATGAGGTGTCTCAATGTATGAGCTGCCACCGCCACTGCAGTAAATGTTTCGCTGTGGGCATAGGACAAAGTTCTAGCAGCGGAACACCCATTTCCTCACTTAAGCTTCTCACACGCAAAGAGAACGGCTTTCTCGCTGCGGGTCGATTATAGTAGACGGTGGCAGCGGTCATATTGTTTATAGCTGAATAAGAAGGATGCTTTATGTTTGCGCGTACCTTTATAAAATAAGTGAAACTGCTATAAGATCGCTGTAGGTGAAGTGACCACTGATTCGACTCTACATAGAGACTCTGGATCGGACTTGTCCTGAAAGCACCGGTTGCCAGTCGGATACCCAGATGGTGAACGGAGTCTAGGATTTTTAGTGTACTTGGCGTTGCGGAATGATAAATTATAGCGGCATAATCAAGGCGCGACCAAACAAGGCTTTTGTATAACTTCAAGAGGCACTTTCGATCACTACCCCATGTTGTACGTGATAGGAGTTTTAGGACGTTCATCGCTTTCAAACATTTCATTTTTACATGTTTAATATGGGGAATAAACATGAGCTTAGAATCTAAAGTGGTTTCTAGGAATTTATGCTCGCTTCTCACAGAGAGTTGGTCTCCCTTGATCGCAATATTTGGTGGTGGCATTACCCCTTGTTTGTTGGAGAAGAGTACGCAAGTACTTTTCTGGGTGTTTATTTTAAAACCATTCTCATCCGCCCATTTAGAGAATTTATTCATTCCAACCTGCACTTGTCGTTCGCAGATAGACATATTGCATAATTTGAAACTCATCTGCACATCATCAACATACACAGAATAAAACATCGCGCTTGGAATGACTGACTGCAGGGAGTTCATTTTTACAAGAAAGAGTGTGCAACTAAGCACGCCCCTTTGCGGTTCAAGAGACATTTCCGATCACTACCCCATGTTGTACGTGATAGGAGCTTTAGGAGGTTCATCGCTTTCAGACATTTCATTTTTACATGTTTAATATGGGGAATAAACGTGAGCTTAGAATCTAAAGTGGTTCCTAGGAATTTATGCTCGCTGCTCACAAAGAGTTGGTCTCCCTTGATCGCAATATTTGGTGGTGGCATTACCCCTTGTTTGTTGGAGAAGAGTACGCAAGTACTTTTCTGGGTGTTTATTTCAAAACCATTCTCATCCGCCCATTTAGAGAATTTATTCATTCCAACCTGCACTTGTCGTTCGCAGATAGACATATTGCATAATTTGAAACTCATCTGCACATCATCAACATACACAGAATAAAACATCGCGCTTGGAATGACTGACTGCAGGGAGTTCATTTTTACAAGAAAGAGTGTGCAACTAAGCACGCCCCTTTGCGGTTCAAGAGACATTTCCGATCACTACCCTATGTTGTACGTGATAGGAGCTTTAGGAGGTTCATCGCTTTCAGACATTTCATTTTTACATGTTTAATATGGGGAATAAACGTGAGCTTAGAATCTAAAGTGGTTCCTAGAAATTTATGCTCGCTGCTCACAAAGAGTTGGTCTCCCTTGATCGCAATATTTGGTGGTGGCATTACCCCTTGTTTGTTGGAGAAGAGTACGCAAGTACTTTTCTGGGTGTTTATTTTAAAACCATTCTCATCCGCCCATTTAGAGAATTTATTCATTCCAACCTGCACTTGTTGTTCGCAGATAGACATATTGCATAATTTGAAACTCATCTGCACATCATCAACATACACAGAATAAAACATCGCGCTTGGAATGACTGACTGTAGGGAGTTCATTTTTACAAGAAAGAGTGCGCAACTAAGCACGCCCCTTTGCGGTTCAAGAGACATTTCCGATCACTACCCCATGTTGTACGTGATAGGAGCTTTAGGAGGTTCATCGCTTTCAGACATTTCATTTTTACATGTTTATTATGGGGAATAAACGTGAGCTTAGAATCTAAAGTGGTTCCTAGGAATTTATGCTCGCTGCTCACAAAGAGTTGGTCTCCCTTGATCGCAATATTTGGTGGTGGCATTACCCCTTGTTTGTTGGAGAAGAGTACGCAAGTACTTTTCTCGGTGTTTATTTTAAAACCATTCTCATCCGCCCATTTAGAGAATTTATTCATTCCAACCTGCACTTGTCGTTCGCAGATAGACATATTGCATAATTTGAAACTCATCTGCATATCATCAACATACACAGAATAAAACATCGCGCTTGGAATGACTGACTGCAGGGAGTTCATTTTTACAAGAAAGAGTGTGCAACTAAGCACGCCCCTTTGCGGTTCAAGAGACATTTCCGATCACTACCCCATGTTGTACGTGATAGGAGCTTTAGGAGGTTCATCGCTTTCAGACATTTCATTTTTACATGTTTAATATGGGGAATAAACGTGAGCTTAGAATCTAAAGTGGTTCCTAGGAATTTATGCTCGCTGCTCACAAAGAGTTGGTCTCCCTTGATCGCAATATTTGGTGGTGGCATTACCCCTTGTTTGTTGGAGAAGAGTACGCAAGTACTTTTCTGGGTGTTTATTTTAAAACCATTCTCATCCGCCCATTTAGAGAATTTATTCATTCCAACCTGCACTTGTCGTTCGCAGATAGACATATTGCATAATTTGAAACTCATCTGCATATCATCAACATACACAGAATAAAACATCGCGCTTGGAATGACTGACTGCAGGCAGTTCATTTTTACAAGAAAGAGTGTGCAACTAAGCACGCCCCTTTGCGGTTCAAGAGACATTTCCGATCACTACCCCATGTTGTACGTGATAGGAGCTTTAGGAGGTTCATCGCTTTCAGACATTTCATTTTTACATGTTTATTATGGGGAATAAACGTGAGCTTAGAATCTAAAGTGGTTCCTAGGAATTTATGCTCGCTGCTCACAAAGAGTTGGTCTCCCTTGATCGCAATATTTGGTGGTGGCATTACCCCTTGTTTGTTGGAGAAGAGTACGCAAGTACTTTTCTGGGTGTTTATTTTAAAACCATTCTCATCCGCCCATTTAGAGAATTTATTCATTCCAACCTGCACTTGTCGTTCGCAGATAGACATATTGCATAATTTGAAACTCATCTGCATATCATCAACATACACAGAATAAAACATCGCGCTTGGAATGACTGACTGCAGGGAGTTCATTTTTACAAGAAAGAGTGTGCAACTAAGCACGCCCCTTTGCGGTTCAAGAGACATTTCCGATCACTACCCCATGTTGTACGTGATAGGAGCTTTAGGAGGTTCATCGCTTTCAGACATTTCATTTTTACATGTTTAATATGGGGAATAAACGTGAGCTTAGAATCTAAAGTGGTTCCTAGGAATTTATGCTCGCTGCTCACAAAGAGTTGGTCTCCCTTGATCGCAATATTTGGTGGTGGCATTACCCCTTGTTTGTTGGAGAAGAGTACGCAAGTACTTTTCTGGGTGTTTATTTTAAAACCATTCTCATCCGCCCATTTAGAGAATTTATTCATTCCAACCTGCACTTGTCGTTCGCAGATAGACATATTGCATAATTTGAAACTCATCTGCATATCATCAACATACACAGAATAAAACATCGCGCTTGGAATGACTGACTGCAGGGAGTTCATTTTTACAAGAAAGAGTGTGCAACTAAGAACGCCCCTTTGCGGTTCAAGAGACATTTCCGATCACTACCCCATGTTGTACGTGATAGGACCTTTAGGAGGTTCATCGCTTTCAGACATTTCATTTTTACATGTTTAATTTGGGGAATAAACGTGAGCTTAGAATCTAAAGTGGTTCCTAGGAATTTATGCTCGCTGCTCACAAAGAGTTGGTCTCCCTTGATCGCAATATTTGGTGGTGGCATTACCCCTTGTTTGTTGGAGAAGAGTACGCAAGTACTTTTCTGGGTGTTTATTTTAAAACCATTCTCATCCGCCCATTTAGAGAATTTATTCATTACAACCTGCACTTGTCGTTCGCAGATAGACATATTGCATAATTTGAAACTCATCTGCACATCGTCAACATACACAGAATAAAACATCGCGCTTGGAATGACTGACTGCAGGGAGTTCATTTTTACAAGAAAGAGTGTGCAACTAAGCACGCCCCTTTGCGGTTCAAGAGACATTTCCGATCACTACCCCATGTTGTACGTGATAGGAGCTTTAGGAGGTTCATCGCTTTCAGACATTTCATTTTTACATGTTTAATATGGGGAATAAACGTGAGCTTAGTATCTAAAGTGGTTCCTAGGAATTTATGCTCGCTGCTCACAAAGAGTTGGTCTCCCTTGATCGCAATATTTGGTGGTGGCATTACCCCTTGTTTGTTGGAGAAGAGTACGCAAGTACTTTTCTGGGTGTTTATTTTAAAACCATTCTCATCCGCCCATTTAGAGAATTTATTCATTCCAACCTGCACTTGTTGTTCGCAGATAGACATATTGCATAATTTGAAACTCATCTGCACATCATCAACATACACAGAATAAAACATCGCGCTTGGAATGACTGACTGCAGGGAGTTCATTTTTACAAGAAAGAGTGTGCAACTAAGCACGCCCCTTTGCGGTTCAAGAGACATTTCCGATCACTACCCCATGTTGTACGTGATAGGAGCTTTAGGAGGTTCATCGCTTTCAGACATTTCATTTTTACATGTTTAATATGGGGAATAAACGTGAGCTTAGAATCTAAAGTGGTTCCTAGGAATTTATGCTCGCTGCTCACAAAGAGTTGGTCTCCCTTGATCGCAATATTTGGTGGTGGCATTACCCCTTGTTTGTTGGAGAAGAGTACGCAAGTACTTTTCTGGGTGTTTATTTTAAAACCATTCTCATCCGCCCATTTAGAGAATTTATTCATTCCAACCTGCACTTGTTGTTCGCAGATAGACATATTGCATAATTTGAAACTCATCTGCACATCATCAACATACACAGAATAAAACATCGCGCTTGGAATGACTGACTGCAGGGAGTTCATTTTTACAAGAAAGAGTGTGCAACTAAGCACGCCCCTTTGCGGTTCAAGAGACATTTCCGATCACTACCTCATGTTGTACGTGATAGGAGCTTTAGGAGGTTTATCGCTTTCAGACATTTCATTTTTACATGTTTAATATGGGGAATAAACGTGAGCTTAGAATCTAAAGTGGTTCCTAGGAATTTATGCTCGCTGCTCACAAAGAGTTGGTCTCCCTTGATCGCAATATTTGGTGGTGGCATTACCCCTTGTTTGTTGGAGAAGAGTACGCAAGTACTTTTCTGGGTGTTTATTTTAAAACCATTCTCATCCGCCCATTTAGAGAATTTATTCATTACAACCTGCACTTGTCGTTCGCAGATAGACATATTGCATAATTTGAAACTCATCTGCACATCATCAACATACACAGAATAAAACATCGCGCTTGGAATGACTGACTGCAGGGAGTTCATTTTACAAGAAAGAGTGTGCAACTAAGCACGCCCCTTTGCGGTTCAAGAGACATTTCCGATCACTACCCCATGTTGTACGTGATAGGAGCTTTAGGAGGTTCATTGCTTTCAGACATTTCATTTTTACATGTTTAATATGGGGAATAAACGTGAGCTTAGAATCTAAAGTGGTTCCTAGGAATTTATGCTCGCTGCTCACAAAGAGTTGGTCTCCCTTGATCGCAATATTTGGTGGTGGCATTACCTCTTGTTTGTTGGAGAAGAGTACGCAAGTACTTTTCTGGGTGTTTATTTTAAAACCATTCTCATCCGCCCATTTAGAGAATTTATTCATTCCAACCTGCACTTGTCGTTCGCAGATAGACATAATGCATAATTTGAAACTCTTCTGCACATCGTACACATACACAGAATAAAACATCGCGCTTGGAATGACTGACTGCAGGGAGTTCATTTTTACAAGAAAAAGTGTGCAACTAAGCTCGCCCCTTTGCAGAACACCAGTCTCTTGGGTAAATGATCTAGAGAGAGAATTTCCCACTTTTACGCGAAAGGTTCGGTTAGACAGATTACTTTTAATTGTGTTTAGCATGTTCCCATGGATGCCCATGGTAAAGTGTTCTAGAAAGAGGTAGTGGGCTGACTGGAGGCCGTGTACTGACGCACTTTATGTCTCACCTGGTAGATGGCGCCACCACCACCTGCAATGGAAGCGACGCGTTGCTGCTCTCGGCCAACGCAGCGCGAAGGTTAGTTTGCCAGCGCTTCAAGCACAAACTACACTTGTGCAACCGCTGTTCATAGCCATTTTCGTTGCTTTTCTTCTTTTGCCTGAGCATATTCTTGCTTTGACCGTCGTTCTGGCGCATGAAGTATCGCTAAACATGAGCGCGTCATCAGCGGGATCCAATATACGCTGTAAACAGCCAGTTTTATATTGCGCTCTCGCAGTTTTATTGCCTTTAGATAATTGATTTATGAAACCACTTTCTGCTTATGAAGCATGTCGTAGTGGAGGACTCGGGAAATTTTAACGTGCACTGACATCGATTGCCTTTAGATAAAACAGACTAATGTTTTCATGATCACAAATTTAATATGTCGCAGAGTGGCATATAAGCGGCCCACATTTCTCCACCAATACGCTAGCGTTTGTACTCAATAGTAACTTTAGTGAAGTCGTACTCTCACTAAATAAAACAATATTACTACAAACTTAAGCACCTAAAGCGCTCTCAGCTGATATATTCTCCTGAAAAGTGCAAGAAAATGTGTGGTAGTGCACAGAAGAGAAGACCTATCCTAATCATGCCCAAGAAATAAAAGTGAATTTGTAATGAAGGTGTGGAAAAAATATAGACAACAATCGTTCACGGGAATAAGTTAAAAGTTTATTTGGTGGGGCAGCACAACGACCGTACTCCACGAAAGCCATGCATATCAATCACTTTTATTTTTTTTTCTCAAAAAGAAAGCAGATGGAAAAAGCTGGAATAGCTTGAAGAGGGCCTTGCCCCATTATGTACTTATCAGCGTGTGCGACAAAGAGCATGTCTCCTAAAACAGCCCAATAGATGCTAGAAAAATATTCACAACTACAAATAATCACAAAGAGATGATAAATATTTTTCAATAGCACACTTGGCATAAAAAAGTTCACAAAAACACATGAACACTCAACACATATTGTTCACACAATAAGTAAAGACACTGAATCAGAAGAAATACTGAAAATGACAAATAATAGACGCATTTCCATTCAAATAACATGCATTTTATAGAGATCTACAGATGTTCTCGTAGATCATATTAATCGCACTGTTGATGGTACGCCAAGGACCAAAGTCACAATTCACAATTGAATTAAGCAGAGTTGCCACTTAGTCAAGGGTTTATTGCTATAGTATGCGTGGCGAGTGGCAACATACTATTTTACTTGTTTTTCAAATCTGGAATTCTCTTGTATTTGGGTCAGTGAAACAGAAAAAAAATATTTAAAAAGAATTCATACATCAAGTTTAATCTACACTTGTAAAATCCACACAGGAACAATATTAAAACTTTAAAAATCTTCTAAAGCAAGAAAAAAATATTTAACAGCAGCGGCTTATCTTTAAGTGCTTTGCTTTCTGGCGTTTGCCTGCTCTGTCTGTATTTAGCCCTTTAATGTAAAAATGAAGTCGTGTAACAACATAGAATTGTATTATTTTTTGAGAGAGCATTGAGATATGGCTTGGGCACCCAACCTCTTGCCAAAGCCTTGCTTTCACAATGGTCAGCACATCTAAAATGGTGTCTGCATGGAGTTGTTCACAAGAAAAGCAGCCCGTGAACAAGTCTTCAAGCTTCTTTATGAACCGAAATAGGCAAGCACTTGGGTAGAGGAGTCCACCGTTGTCACGAAATAGTGTCAACCTTGCAAGCTGAAAGCTTTCATCTGGGGCAGGCGCGGTAAGTCGTATCAAACAATCTTTACAATTGCTTTTCAAAATGCACTTTCGTGCTACGTAGCCAGCAATGTAAAATATAATTCTCGAGTCGCTCCTCGCAACATGCTGGCTGTGGTCCTGGGAAGGTATAACCAAAGCCTGCGCATTCGGAGAAGAGCTCGGTGCCAAATCCATGCCTGCTGCATTTTGCGATGTGTCTCATGGGCTACTAACTTCCAAAAGGGAACCTAGCATGCCCTCTTCGCAGTTTCCTTGATTGACACCTTTAACTAAACCATAGAATGACATGCAATTTACTGTAATCAAAAACTGAGTTGGTGTTGGATGATCATTACTGCCAGAAGATTGCCCGATAATACCGAAAAGGTTTTCCAAAGGATCCTAGCTAGTTTTTGCAGTCATTAGATATTTAAAGCCAACATTTTCAGTGAGATAGTCAAGCAACTCTAGTGTACTCGAAATGGTCCCACGTAGGCCAGCAGCAGTAGAATTGCTAAAAAAGCCTCCTCCACCTTTCGTATGCTACTCCCATGCTTTGAAGTAGGACAGGAAATTCTGCAGCACTGCTGTTCCTGATGAACACGGTCTGAGGGCTTCAGCAGGGAACCGCGATGTCATCACTCTTATGAGCTGGTGGATTTTGCTGAAATATGCAAAACAGCTGTTTTCATAATTTTGTAGTTTACATTGCATGATGCATTCTTCATAGTTATGAATGGCGCAAAACACACGAGACACAAAATGACGAAAAACACAAGGACGTCATTTTGTGTCTCGTGTGTTTTGCGCCGTTCATAAATATGAACCAAAACCAACTCGCCCAAATGTCGGTGCTAATGATGCATTCTATTAAGATATAATTTTCATTTACAAGTTGGTTATATCCGACATTTCACTACCTAATTTTAACCAGCATATGACAAGAGACGACTCACCTGAAGAACTCTTGTGTTACATCCGCCGATGGTGTGTACATAATCGCGAATTACGTACCGAGGCTCGAAGTGGAGTTCACAAACCGCACTTGTGTCTTCGAGTGGCTTGTCCGCATGGTGTAAATTATTCTCCCACAGTCTTCTGAGTCTCTCATCCCTGGGGACGACGAACAGTGACGGTTTTGGAGCACCTTTCACGTGAACGTAGCCCCTCTGGCATCCGGGTGCATAACAATGGTTCTGGCGACGTGGTGCCATTCCGCACTAAGTGTCGATAACCGCGAGGTGTTCACTACCAATCTACATTATTCACAACTATAAGAACTGAAAAATGGAACGTATTGACAAAGCACTGCTCGGCCGTAAACCAGCAGCGACGACGACACACAGCCAACACAGAAGCGGAGTGAAAAGGTGAAAACTCCCATTGCTGACGATGGTAGCGCTGCCACGCGGGCACTCAAGAAAATGAAAACTCGTTGACATTTTTTTTTGCGCCACGGCAACGTACCCTCTCCCCGTAGAGTGGGCTCACTACCCATTATTCTAGAACACTATAGCGTCACTAGCAGACGCCTATGAGGAACGAACTAAAAATGTTTCCATCACGTAACTTGAACGGACCTACTGGCACTGTGAAAGATGAATAATAATTGTTGTGGACAGTGGTGATGTACTTCTGTTGGGAAGGTAATGCTCAGAATTAACCAAATAAATCTTAACATTATATTCAGGTCTTGATAAAAAAGTTAGTCAAGTTAGAAAGCTCCTCAGGTGGCTAAGTAATAAATTACTTCACCATACTTTATGTTGAAGTAATTTGTAAATACATAATGCAACCTCTGTTTAATTGATATTCAATGACGTGACTGCAATCAATGGTGTGTCGTCGCTAAAAAACGGGAACGTTATCTGCGGACACGAGTGGGCGAATGCAGCGGAGAACGAATATGTCACGTAATAAAAGCGATGTGATGCCGCACATATTCACCGTTCATAAATATGAACCAAAACCAACTCGCCCAAATGTCGGTGCTAATGATGCATTCTATTAAGATATAATTTTCATTTACAAGTTGGTTATATCCGACATTTCACTACCTAATTTTAACCAGCATATGACAAGAGACGACTCACCTGAAGAACTCTTGTGTTACATCCGCCGATGGTGTGTACATAATCGCGAATTACGTACGGAGGCTCGAAGTGGAGTTCACAAACCGCACTTGTGTCTTCGAGTGGCTTGTCCGCATGGTGTAAATTATTCTCCCACAGTCTTCTGAGTCTCTCATCCCTGGGGACGACGAACAGTGACGGTTTTGGAGCACCTTTCACGTGAACGTGCCCTTTTGCTTGCTCGTGATGTATTCGAAGGAGCTAGCCAAGTCTCGTGTAGAAGTCAAGCAGAGTAGCCGGGGCTGATAAGAGGAACGTTTATATACACTATTTACACACTAAAGGTAGCTATATGTTGATGGTAGCATCATGGAAGCGTGATGGGAGCTTCTCAGAGATGGTTCAGAGCGTCTCGGTGCTCACGCTTTACGCCCTGGTATTCCTAAAATTATCTGCAGGAGAAAACAGTGGTCAGTTTGCAATAATCTGCTAGGAAGCTTTTCTGTAAGGTTAGTTTTTCAATCAAGAACTCACGTTCACAGGCTGCTTTTCTCGCTCATTGCGTTTTTGCCATTTCTTTTTTTTTGAGATCTAGTGCTCGCGTGCCTTCGCTGGAATTTGTAGAGGTGACATTGTGTTGTACTCGCGTGCTCAAAATGAGAAATAAAAGCAGTCTGTGAACGAGAGTTTTTAGTTGAAAAACAAACCTTACAGGAAAACCGCCTTGCAGATCACTGTAAACTGACAGACTGCATGTCAATTCAGTACAGGGCAGTCCGAACAAATTGTCGTCTTCATCTCCATCCGCCAAAATGGGGGGGGGGGGGTAGTGGTTATAAGAAGGTGCCTAATTTCTGCAGCCCAGCAGGGAGCGCAGGGAGCAGCGAATAAGGATTAAAAAAACGAGAGAGGGAGAAAGAGAGAGAAAGTCAAACACTGCCTTCTTTTCAACCAAGGAAAGAAAGAAGGTGCCCGTTCAGTTTGTCACACGGCGAGAGAGAAACATAACGTAGGTCACAGTGCAATAACATTGCATCGCATGTGCAGGATAGGGTCTGCAGCGCTAGGCAGGCAGGGCTTGCGAGAATGGAAGACTTGCAAGCCCCACAAAGTGTGGGAAACATACCTGACGAGGCATCCGAAGCTTTCGGCTAATTGTTCAGCGCGTCTCTTGGCACGTCGAACAAATCAAGCAGCCTCGATTTCAAACAGCTTTTCCTAGGCTGTCAGTCAGTCAGGCGTGTCAAAAGAGTTTTTGACGAGGGAGCCAACAGTCTAAAGAATTCGAAGTGTGACTTTCGTGTTGTCGCCTCTTTTGGCGCACCTCGAGAGCGTTGACCCGGAACAAATCAGGGTAGGCTTAGCTGCAATCGTCCCCCGCGTCCAAGCGGCGCCCAGCCAGGGAGGCCGATCTTGACATCTTCTACAGACACACGCACATAAGCACGCACAGTTTCACTCCGAGAGGGAATCGGTAGTGGTCACAATGACGTACCTAACTTGTATCTACTATAAAAAGGCGTGCAGTGTATGCGATAGCTTTTTTTTGAAAGTCTTGTAATTCTAGTATATTTTCCTCTATATAGCCGAGGTATGAGGCGGTTGTTACTCGGATATACTTGAGTTAAAGTACTGCAAATATTTATTCGCCGCGCATGACTACTGGAAATGATACTCCAAAAAAAAAGGAAATCGCTCCAATATTTTTTTAACTAAGTTCGCACGTGAGAATACTTGTTCTCTGTCTGCGCTTTTCCATGGCTCATGAGTGTTAAGCCCCGCTGCTGTTTCTATAGAATGGTGTACGATAAGCCATATCAACGCAGTGACAGGATTTCCTACAGACTACCAAGCATTCGATCATCAGACATTTTCTCTCCGGCATATTTTGATTGAAAGAAGCGACATATTTTTGCTGAAAACCCGGTTTATGCACTGGGGCCCGGTGCACAGATGTTGCACACTACAACTCTTGAACATCGCGAAGACGAAGACGGCAAGTAAAAGCCTTTATGCTATTGTCTTTACGGCCGGGGTAATGAAACCCTCTAGTCTTGAGGTTGGTGGGTTAAACCATGCACTTTGCCCATTGCTATTTTTCATCATGGCGTTTGTCTATTAACTGACTTGTGCTATGTGGAGCACGCGGCAGTAGTGCCGATGTGCTATTTGGCGCTGGTACAAAAAGAAAACTAGTTTGGATTGCTTCTTCAATGAGTCCTTCAATTAAACCTATGATAGGGGGCTGCATAAAAGACTATACGCCTGACACACTTGAAAAAGTAAAGCACATTGTAAGAGACCACTTCTGCTAATTTAAGGACTTGTAGACCATCACCATCTAGACTTTGGTGTTCTGCAGAAAACCCGGTTTATGCAGCGGGGTTCGGTGCACAGATGTTCGAAATTGCAACTCTTGATCATCGCGAGCGCGAAGACGGCAAGTGAAAGCCTCTATGCTGTTGTCTGTACGGTCGGTGTAACGAAACAATATATAAAAATATTTTGCTTTGGACTCACTCGGACTGAGACTAACGAAATTTCTCTCTATTCAAATATACCCACTCATACTCAAACTGATCAAAACGTTTCTCCAGCGGACTTACTCGGACTTATAGACTCGCGAAATGTTTCTAAAACAGACGCACTTGGACTGAAAATGAGCGATATTCGACTTGGTCGGGCTCATACAATAAACGTCAAAGGAGCACCATTGAAAAACACATGTGAAAAAGTTGCAATTGCCAAGCAACCTATATATATATATTGTTACGAATAAATATAGCACCTGGTACTATATAAACTCTTTATTTAGGGCGAACTTGTGCCCGTAAACTCGAAGCTAAAAACGGTCAGCCAAAAAAATGTCTGTGCCCGCTGACTCTAACTTCGTCGGTCTCTTCTTCTGCCCCTCGAGTCTCGTGCCAGTCCCATGGCGTAGCATCGTGGCGCGTGCAGGACGGCGTTCCATGGCGCGGCTTTCTTGCTACTTGCTTGACGGCTTTTACGAACGCGAATTGTGGTACGCGTCTTCTGCGATGGTCGAGCTGTGGCATTAGTCCCCCTCCTAGCACGCATCGCCCCGATGCGTAGAGCCGGCTGACAGTTTCTAAACAATAGGACTTGTCCTTGTGTTAGACGACGTTGTTAAGTTCCTGTCGTAGTACGGTTTTATACGTACTACATGTACAACTTCCGGGAGATTCCTGCGTCGTGTTGTGCATACTTGACCTTCAGGGATCACTTCGTAGTTTAATGGGCCTAGCTGACGAAGAACCCTGTAAGGGCCAAAATAGCGCCGCATAAGCTTTTCTGATAGGCCACGTGCACGTACAGGCGTCCAGACCCACACTTGGTCTCCAGAGGAGTATTGAACGTCCCTTCGTCTTAGATTGTAACGGTGCGCGTCGACGTTCTGCTGTTGAATGATGCGGTTCCGTGCTAGTTGTCGCGCCTCTTCTGCCCTTTCTACATATTCGCTTATGTCAGGGTCCTCTTCATTCGTGCTGTTGACAGGCAGCATCGCGTCTAATGTCGTTATTACTGTCCGACCATAAACAAGTTGAAATGGCGTGAAGTGGGTTGTCTCTTGTACTGCGGTATTGTATGCAAATGTAGCATACGGTAATATGGTGTCCCAAGTCCGATGCTCGACGTCCACATACATCGCGATCATGTCAGCAAGCGTCCTGTTCAGCCTTTCAGTTAACCCGTTAGTTTGCGGATGGTATGCGGTTGTTATTCTGTGGTCGGTGTGCGTTAGCTTCATGACAGACTGTACTAGCCTGGCAGTGAACGCAGTTCCTTTGTCAGTTATAAGGACTTTAGGTGCGCCATGTCGCAGCACTATCTGGGTCACAAAAAACTGAGCCACTTCATTTGCCGTTCCTTTTGTGAGAGATGACGTCTCGGCATACCGGGTCATGTAGTCGGTTGCTACAACTATCCAGCGCTTCCCAAATGATGACATAGGAAATGGTCCTATCAAATCCATTCCGACCTGCTCAAACGGGACTTTCGATGGCTCTATCGGTTTCAAAAGGCCTGCTGGTTTTAGCGGTGGTACTTTGCGTCTTTGGCATTCTCGACATGATCTTACGTAATGCTGTACTGAATCCATCAATTTTGGCCAGTAATATCTGCGGCGGATTTTCGCCAAAGTCCTACTAATGCCCAAGTGACCTGCCGATGGGTCATCATGACACGCTTCTAAAATTTCCGCTCGCAGTGATGATGGTATCAGCAGTAGGAACGTTTCACCGGTGTGTTGAAAGTTTCTCTTGTAGAGAACGTTGTTGCGGAGGACGTAGGAACGTAGTCCACGGACGAAAACTCGCGGTACTTCGACTTGCTGTCCCTCTAAGTATTGAATGACCAGAAGTAATTCTGGGTCCATTCGTTGATCATGAGCCATCTCCGACACATTCACAGCTCCAAGAAATGCGGAGTCTTGTTCATGCTCAGGAGACGAGTTCTGGATTGGTGCTCGTGACAAGCAGTCCGCGTCATTGTGCTTGTGGCCAGACTTGTAGACTACGGTGATGTCATATTCTTGTAGACGTAGGCTCCATCTAGCAAGTCTTCCGGAAGGATCCTTTAGGTTCGAAAGCCAGCACAATGAATGATGGTCACTGATGGCTCGGAATGGTCTACCGTATAAATATGGACGGAACTTACTGATGGCCCATATAACTGCGAGACATTCCTTTTCCATAGCTGAATAATTATACTCAGCTTTCGACAGAGTGCGGCTTGCATAAGCAATAACTTTTTCTTCCCCGTTCTGCCATTGAACAAGAATAGCACCGAGGCCAACGTTGCTGGCGTCCGTATGAATGTCTGTTTTGGCATCTTCGTCAAAATGAGCAAGTATGGGGGGTGACTGCGAACGCCGTCGTAACTCAGAGAAGGCGTCTTCTTGCTCTTGGTGCCAGATGAATGGCACACCTTCCTTCGTAAGCCGTGTCAGTGGTTCCGCAATCTTGGAGAAATTTTCAACAAAGCGCCTATAGTAGGCACAAAGCCCCAGGAAACGTCGCATAGCTTTCTTGTCTCTTGGCCTTGGGAAATTTTCAACCGTAGTGATCTTATCCGGATCTGGGCGGACACCGTGAGAACTGACAATGTGCCCGAGGAACCGAAGCTCCCGGAACCCGAAGTGGCACTTTTCGGGTTTGATCGTAAGTGCAGCCATACGAATAGCGTCCAGTACCGTTCTCAATCTCTGTACATGCTGCTCGAACGTAGTGGAAAAAATTACTACGTCATCCAGATAGACAAGACATGACTGCCATTTGAGGCCGGAGAGCACAGTGTCCATCATCCTCTGGAAGGTAGCGGGAGCAGAACACAAACCAAATGGGAGTACTTTGAACTCGTAGAGTCCGTCGGGTGTCACAAACGCCGTCTTTTCCCGATCTCGTTCGTCGACTTCTATTTGCCAGTACCCGCTCTTTAGATCCAACGATGAAAAAAAGTGAGCATTGCGCAGTTTATCCAACGTATCGTCGACTCGTGGGAGTGGGTACACGTCTCGCTTCGTGACGAGGTTGAGTTTTCTGTAATTAACACAGAACCGCATGGTGTTGTCCTTCTTCTTCACCAGTACTACCGGCGATGCCCATGGGCTTTTGGAGGGCTGTATGACATCGTCGTCGAGCATCTCCTGTACTTGCTTCTTTATCGCCTCCCTTTCTTTTGGAGCTACTCGGTATGGATGCCGGCATACTGGTCTAACATGCCCTTCGATTACAATGCGGTGCTTTGCTACAGGCGTACGTCCGACTTTCGAAGAAGAGGAAAAACACTCTGCGAATTCCTTGATCAACTCCACAATCTGGTCTTTCTGCAGAGATGAAAGCTCTCGGTCAATATCTATTTTCTCGAGGACACTGTCCACTGTTGAGGGCGTTGTAGGTACTTTTTCCATGGTGCAAACATCTGAGACTTGTACGTAGTCATGAAGTGATGCTATGGCTGCTCCCTTCGCCACATGCTGTACCTCGTTGGTAAAGTTAGTCAATAGCACATCAGTATATCCGTTCCGCAGGTTCACTAGACCTCTCGCCACGCGTATTCCCTTTGTGAGCAGCAGTTCGACATTTCCATCAGCTAGTCCGACATATTCACGAAAAACGTCGCTTTTCACAGAAACTGTCACGCTGCTACGTGGCGGCACTGTCACACCTTCATCCACAATACGAAGAGACGAAACAATTGGTTGCTCCGCATGACACACGGCAACAGCGTTCTCTGTAGAGAAAGAAACTTGGGATTTCTGCAAGTCGATGATGGCACTGTTTGCTTGCAGAAAGTCCATGCCCAGAATTGCCTCACGGGAACATTCAGGGAGAACAATAAAACTGCAGGCGTACACATGGCCTCTTATTCCCACTCTCGCTGTGCACAATCCTACGGGGCTGACTAAGTGCCCGCCGGCGGTGCGTATCTGCGGTCCGGTCCAATGAGTGAGCACTTTCTTCAGCTTCTTTGCGAGCATGCTACTTATTACTGAGTAATCTGCACCTGTGTCTATTAACGCTATGGTTTCGACGTCGTCTATTCTGACTTGTAGCTCGGATGTCACGTCAACATTACTGCGCTTGTCCGTCGTTGTGTCAGCGTCGTCGTCTGATACGGTTAGCGATGGAGGGTTTTCAGTTTTTCGAAAATCAGCGGCCCTGCCTCCACAGGTGGCCGGTTCTAGTTTTCCCGTCGCGGGCTTGGTGAACGACGCCTCGGGAAAGTAGATGATGGGTGTGGACTCGGCGACCTATTGCGCATTGGTGCAATCGACCGCGATTCATGTCGCTGATTGTTTGGATAGGCATAGCGCGAAGATAAATATTCTTCGATTTCGTAAGGGCGCTCACCGTTACGAGGGCAGGGCGCATTCACTGGAAAGCCACGTAGCCCGACCCGACGGTAGTGGCATGTCCGATAAAGATGACCTGCCTCCCCACAGTGGTAGCAGAGGGGCCGCCGGTCTGCCGTGCGCCATACATCACTTTTGCGGGGTCTTGCTTCTGGCATCGGCGCTGGAGTACTGCGAGGAAAGGTCGGTGGCATAACGGGAGCTTGTGCAAAGCTCGGGCGTCTCATGTCTTGCCGTACGACTTGCGCGTACGACAGCTGTGGCTGAGGTTCCGGTAGCGTGTAGTGTGGCACGTGAGGCTGCGGTTGAATAATTGCTTGCCGCACTTCTTCACGCACAACGTCCGCGATTGAGGGCACCGCTGAAGGACTTTGAGGAAGTTGCAGTTTCTGGAGCTCCTCCTTAACGATAGCCCTCACCATTTCCCGGAGGACGTCAACGTTGGTGGGGAGGGTTGTTGACTCCGCCCTGACTGAAGAGACGCTGAAGTCTCTGTTGTACAGTCGCGCACGTTGTTGTAGTGTCCTTTCCATGGCCGTTGCCTCGGACCGGAACTCCGCCACAGTTCGCGGTGGATTACGCACCAGGCCTGCAAAAATTTCTTCCTTTACTCCGCGCATTAGGTGCCACAACTTCTTCTCCTCGGCCATGTTTTGGTCAGCTCGGCGGAAGAGCCATGACATGTCTTCTATGTACATGGCCACGCTCTCGTTATTCCGCTGGTTCCTCGCCTGAAGAGCAGCCTCTGCCTTCTCTTTGCGGTCCGTGTTCGGATAGGTTGCGATCAGCTCTCGTCAGAAGTCGTCCCCTGACAGCAAGGTCGCTTCGTGGTTCTCGAACCACGTACGTGCCGAATCTTGCAGGGCGACGTAAACGTAACGAAGTTTTCGGGCTTCGTCCCAACCATTCAAACGTGCAACGCGCTCGAAGCCTTCAAGCCAGTCCTCGGCGTCTTCAAAGGTCTCACCGTGGAAGACCTCTGGTGTACGTGGCGAATCCACGATGAGGTGAGATGGAGATGGCATCGACTGGGTGGCCATCGCAGTGACGCTTGTGCTTGAGGTCTCGACAAGTCTTGATGAGTCAATTAGGGGGCCAAACTCGGGCTGCTCACCACGTAGTCGGCGACTCGTGCGTTGGTGCACAGGTGTCAATTCTGCTGGCTCCAATCTTCTGGGATCTGGGCTTCTCCTTGCCTGTGGTGGGCTTGGAATCATACCCAGCACCTCCACCAGATTGTTACGAATAAATATAGCACCTGGTACTATATAAACTCTTTATTTAGGGCGAACTTGTGCCCGTAAACTCGAAGCTAAAAACGGTCAGCCAAAAAAATGTCTGTGCCCGCTGACTCTAACTTCGTCGGTCTCTTCTTCTGCCCCTCGAGTCTCGTGCCAGTCCCATGGCGTAGCATCGTGGCGCGTGCAGGACGGCGTTCCATGGCGCGGCTTTCTTGCTACTTGCTTGACGGCTTTTACGAACGCGAATTGTGGTACGCGTCTTCTGCGATGGTCGAGCTGTGGCAATATATATATATATAGGATATGGCACAACGGGAGCGTTGTCAACAAGGATAAATATATTTATTTCCCAACAGTTTCGGGAGGGGTCCTCCCTTCATCAGGGGGTGAGTTATACTGACATGAACTTCCAAACTTCGTAGCTGCCGCGTCCCTCTCGCCTTGAAAGATGTTTGCGAGAGTGAGAGGGAACTAAAAAAGAAAAGAAAAAAAGGAAAGGAAAAAAAAACAAAAAATGGGAGAAGAGAAGAGACGAAAAAAAGAAAAAGAAAGAAAGTAAAAAAGAAGAAGAACCACTGTCAACACTGACAACGAAACCAACTGTCCGTGTATGTCCACATACGGTTCTTATTACGTGCTGTTCAGTTCTCGACGTGTGTCGGGCCACCCAAGATTGTCGCCGCGGTGGCGGGTGAGTCCGTGACAGCGTGCGTAAAGAAAGGGTTTCCCCTTAATGGGTCGGTCGGCGTGCGGCGTGCGTAAAGAAAGGGTTTCCCCTTAATGAGTCGGTCGGCTCTTTACCTTTAATCTTCGTCCGTTTCCCTTCAATGGTCATCAAGTGATAGGCGAACGAAAACACTTTGTATGTGCATGTGGAAAATAGAAAAACAAGAAAGGACAGTGTACACGTACGAGTCAGTCAGAAAAAAGCATGGTCTCCAGCTATCAATCTTTGTCACCAATTTCCACCTGGCTTACTTCTCGGAGGCAGTTGAGTTTTCCGGGGTCCTCGTCGATGCCAGCTACTAATGTTCGAAATTTAAAAATAAAATATGCCCCACGCTGTTCGCACTCGTGCCTGTTTGTGAAACCGGACTGCAAAAGAGTTACGCTGATTTTTTCAAAACTGTGGTTTGGCAGGCGCAGATGTCTAGATAAAGGTAGCTTCGGCAGTGAGGGGCGTGGTACCGGTGATTATTGAACCGCAGCCGAAATGGTGTGTCTGTTCGGCTGATATATTCTTGTCCGCAGATGTTGCAATGTAGCATGTATATTACGTTACTGGAGTCACAATTAAGGCTTTCAGTTATGCAGAATTTGAAATCCGAGAAGTTCGCTTTGGATTCACGTGTTCTGACCATCTGTGGGCATACCTTGCATCGAGCTTTTCCGCAGGCATGGCACCCTGATTGAAATTTGGGGGTGTTTGTTTTTGCTCTGACAAGAATGTCCTTCTGATTTTTATCCCTGCGGTACACCACGTGAGGTGGCTTCGCGAAAATAGAAGTTAGTCGTTTGCTTTGCCTGATTATGTTGAAATGGCGGGAAAGTATGTTGTTGATTCGTGGCGCTGATGAGGAGTAAGTTAGTACAAGGTTCATTTGGGAAGTCGTTTTAGATACTCTGTTTGGTCCCTTAATTATATCATTCCTGTTCACGTTGCGAGCACGTAGTATGCCATCGTCAATAATGTCTTCCGGATAATTTTGTTTCAATAAGGAATGCTTTAGGTGTTCCGCGTGTCTGTCAAATTCCCGCATATTGGTGCAGATTCTTCGGTACCGGTAGGCCTGAGAATATGGAATACCCGTTTTGCAATGCTTTGGGTGGCTGATGTTGAAATGTAGGTACATTTGACGGTCTGTAGGCTTTTTGTAAAGGTTTGTTGACAAGCGGTCATTTTTGACCGTGACAGTGACGTCCAAAAAGTTAATGCTAGTTTTGGAAATATTGTGCGTGAATTTTATTGACGGGTGGAATTTGTTAAAATCCTCTATGAAGCAAAAAAGACTTCCCTCATCATGGTTCCATATCATAAAAATATTGTCTAAGTATCTTCTGTAGTAGAAAGGTTTCAAGGTGCGTCCCTCAATGAATGGGATTTCAAGTGAAGCCATAAAGGTGCTCGCGAAGTTTCGGGCCATTTTCGTGCCCATTGCAGCGCCACTGACCTGAAGGAAATGCTTGCCATTGAACTCAAAATGGTTATAATTTAGTACAAGTTCAAGAAGTGTAAACAGTACCTCGCCACTTACACTAGTTGATGAGTCAGATTTTACATATTCAGAAACCATAGCCGCAATTCCGTCATGGTGGGGTATGTTGGTGTACAGTGAGCAGACGTCCATGGTCACCAGAAAACTGCCACCTGGGATGTCGAGACTTGAAGTTTCGCAGATGAAGTGGTTTGTGTCCTTTAGGTAATAGGGAAAATTTGGGGGGATGTTTTTTTATTAAGGAATTGATGAATTCTGATATATTTTCTGTTGATGTGCTGTTACTGGATACTATCGGACGTCCCGGATTGTCTGCCTTGCGTATTTTGGGGAGCAAATAGAACTGACCGGGAACAGAATGGGCCGGTAACATTGCTTTTAACATTTTGCCGGTAATTTTCTCGTCCCGGCGGAGATTGTTTAGGGTTACTTTTATCTCCCTTTCAAATTCGGGAGTCGGGTCCGTTGGAAGTTCTTTGTAGAATTTTGTGTCTGATAGTTGTCGTTCCCCTTCCTTTAAGTAGTCCGACTTGTTTAGAATTACTATGCAGCCCCCAGCCGGTGTGATAGTAATTCCAGTGTTTTTTCGTAGTTCATCGAAAGCCCTTCGTTCTGACTTTGATATGTTGTTTCGAAATGGCCGATTTTTTTCATATGCTCTGATGATATCTTTTTGAACTGCTGATATATACATATCGAGGTGTTTGTCCCTCTGCTCACCTGGACACCATGATTTGTCACCACCAATCAATCTATTCTCTCCTTACAGTCCTTGCGATCATGAGAGTATTCACGGAGGCGGACATTACGCGCAAAGTTATTGAGGTCTTGGTACAGTTCAAGTTCATTGAATCTACCGGATGATGGACAAAAGGTTAAGCCTCTCGACAAAAGTTGAAGCTGAGCGGGTGTGAGTGTTGTGTTTGACAGATTGAGGACATTTTTCTCATAAGTTTTCGGCTGCTCTTGGCTATCACGTGGCACGGGAGTGTCAGCGTCATATTCGAGAGTAAGGGTGTTTTGATGAGGATTGCACTGTAGCTTCGAGTTCCCATTTTTCTCCTCAAAGTTAGGTTGTGGTACGGGTGGTCCCTGGCGTTCTTGTACGGCCTCATTCCTATTTTCCTGTTGCAGAGCAGTGGAGCTTCTGCAGTCCCGCTTGAATTTTCTATCTTTTACTACTGAAATTTCGCCTCTCTTTTTTAGTTCATATCTTTCCAGTTCTCTTGCCTCATGCTCTCCGAGGTTAGATACCAATTTCTGCGTGGCCTCCGTGACACTGTAATCGGCGGCCTTACGCTCACAATGGTCCGCAATGACCCGAGTCAGTTGCAAGGACGCTTCTAGTAATATTTTTTCCCACTTCCCCCTTTCTGCTTCCCTTAGTGTAGACATTGAGGGGTTGCAGGCTAGGCGGAGGCCCTTAGGTGCAATTTCGTGAGATAGATATTTGGTTAGTTGTTGCGCGTATTTTTCGTATTGCACCCGCTTTTCAATGATTTTATTAATCTATAGAAATGAGTGGGACCATGCGTGTTTAAGACTGCCCGTACCTTTTGTTTCCCCGTGTCATTTGGAAGCCGCCGCCTTGGTCTTCACCGCATTCGTCCGCCTGGTGTTGTAAGGCCTCGCTGGTGGGAGTGGCGACGTCGTCACTGCTGAGACCCTGGATGGCTCTTTGTGTCCCTCGGCTCCCTGTTGTTGAGTGGGTTTGGCACTGGAGTTTGCCGTGCAAGCCGTTGCCGCTGATCTCTGACCCACTAGTGGGACTCGCTGGCCTCGCTGGTGGTAGTGGCGACATCGCTGGCCTCGCTGGTGGCAGGGGCGACATCGTCACTGCTGGTGCCCTGGATGGCTCTGTGTGTCGCTCGGCTCCTTGTTGCTGAGGGGGCTTGGCACTGGAGTTGTCCGTGCAAGCGATTGCCGTCGATCTCCATGCCGCCGACGTCCATCGCAGCTGCACCCTCGTGTGCTGTGCCAGCAGCGCGACTCCCTCGAAGCTTGCATGTAAGCCGTCAGCAGCCAGGAAGCGGCGCAGCGGGAGTGTTGAGAAACCATGTTCGACGTAATAGACGCCTGCTTCCAACAACCCGTAGTGGCAGAGACGGCGGGCCTCTCTGCTGAATCGTTGTACCTGAATATTAAACCGATTCATTGATCGCCAGTTCGAGTCCCGCCGTCGGTGATTGGGTGCGCGAGGGTAGTGGCAGACTAAGATGCAGTGTCTTGATGTTCGGGCGCATCTGCCTCATTCGCTTCAATGCCTCCCTCAACGAATCCAGTGATCTTGAAGAGCTCGTTTTCAGGATGTCCGTGGTGCCCACATGCAGAAACAGCGTGTCCACCCGGTGAGGTAGGTACTCAAGTAGCGCCGGAATGTCCGAAAACATAGCGCCACCATAGGCGATGAAGCACGGCGTCGATGAGTCGTTCGGGCTGAAGTGCGTGTGGACGTACCGCATGACTGAGTCCCCGATGATGGCACACTTCGTAGGGTAATTTGGATATCTCCGCGACAAACGCTCCGTTGATGATGTACTGGCAGCCATGGTTCAGGTCAGTGGGAGTAATAATTCAATGGGCCAGTTAGTCTTTGTGAAGGTATGGGATACGGCACAACGGGAGCGTTGTCAACAAGGATAAATATATTTATTTCCCAACAGTTTCAGGAGGGGTCCTCCCTTCATCAGGGGATGAGTTATACTGACATGAACTTCCAAACTTCGTTGCTGCCGCGTCCCTCTCGCCTTGAAAGATGTTTGCGAGAGTGAGAGGGAACTAAAAAAAAAGAAAAAAAACAAAAATAGGGGAAGAAAAAAGACGAAAAAAAAGAAAAAAGAAAGAAAAGAAAAAAAGTAAAAAGAGGAAGAACCACTGTCAACACTGAGAACGAAACCAACTGTCCGTGTACGTCCACATACGGTTCTTATCACGTGCTGTTCAGTTCTCGACGTGTGTCGGGCCACCCAAGATTGTCGCGGCGGTGGCGGGTGGGTCCGTGACAGCAAGCGCAAAGAAAGCGTTTCCCCTTAATGGGTCGGTCGGCGTGCGGCGTGCGTAAAGAAAGGGTTTCCCCTTAATGGGTCGGTCGGGAAACGGACGAAGATTACTTCGTCCATTTCCCTTCAATGGTCATCAAGTGGTAGGCGAACGTAAACACTTTGTTTGTGCATGTGGAAAAAAGAAAAAAAGAGAGAAAAAAGAACAACAAAAACAAGAAAGGACAGTGTACACGTACGAGTCAGTCAGAAAAAAGCATGGTCTCCAGCTATCAATCTTTGTCACCAATTTCCTCCTGGCTTACTTCTCGGAGGCAGTTGAGTTTTCCGGGGTCCTCGTTGATGCCGGCTACTAATGTTCGAAATTTGAAAATAAAATATGCCTCACGCTGTTCGCACTCGCGCCTGTTTGAGAAACCGGACTGCAAAAG
This sequence comes from Rhipicephalus annulatus, assembly GCA_013436015.1. Classification (NCBI taxonomy): domain Eukaryota; kingdom Metazoa; phylum Arthropoda; class Arachnida; order Ixodida; family Ixodidae; genus Rhipicephalus; species Rhipicephalus annulatus. The sequence continues at coordinate 1,243,330 of WOVY01000110.1, read as the reverse complement.
AGTTACGCTGATATTTTCAAAACTGTGGTTTGGCAGGCGCAGATGTCTAGATAAAGGTAGCTTCGGCAGTGAAGTGGCGTGGTACCGGTGATTATAGAACCGCAGCCGAAATGGCGTGTCTGTTTGGCCCATAAGTTCTTGTCCGCAGATGTTGCAATGTAGCATGTATATTACGTTACTGCAGTCACAATTAAGGCTTTCAGTTATGCAGAATTTGAAATCCGACAAGTTCGCTTTGAACTCACGTGTTGTGACCATCTGTGGGCATTCCTTCTCGGAATTCAAATTCTGCATAACTGAAAGCTTAATTGCGACTTTTAGCGCAAACTAATGCTTCCTCACGACGTTCACAAGCACCCATCCTGTCTCTCTCGTTCTTCTTAATGTTTTGTTTAGCGCTCACAACTATCCCAATTGCCACATTTATTCAAGAAAAAACTGAAGTGGCATCTGAGGGCACAAGCAGTTCAACGCAATAGCGAGAGAGAACGGATGCTCGATTGCTCACGAATCGTGCTGCTTTCTTGTCTTTGAAGCCACATTAATAATGAATCTGGAGCTTAGCACTTCTTCTCCGTTGATTAGGTACATAATCATAGATCAAGCTCAGTGTAGATTTCGATGTCACGTAATAAAGGTGTCCTGGAGTGCACATGTGTCACAACAAGCTGCAGAACCCAATTCCATCCCTTTGTACCGTCATGCTCGTTTAATACAAACGTTTGTAGATTGGATTACAGAAACGATATTAAAAGACCGAGAAATATTTATTCCTCCGTTCGTTAGTAACGCACTTCGTTATGTATTTTGTACTCTGTGAGCAGATCCCGTGATGAATTAACATAAAGTGCTGTTTCTGTTTCACCACAGTCAGCGAACGGTGCACTCTACAATCACATCACCTACATTAAACTTCGTGCCAGCACAATGCATACAATCCTCAATTACATCGCCAAAAAATACGGGTTTCACGGAAAGAATTTTCTAATGCTTCGTTATATATTCAAACGTCAAATTTAAAGATAGCACCACCATGAACGGGATTAACTCCATGGCCGAATTTCACTGCAAAAAGCGCTTGAATAACTGCACCTTCCAGGTATGCAATAGACATTGCATAGGGTTTTAGATGTGTGGAGACATCATTACTTCAGGTTACATTGTTTTAGCGTAGAATTAGCTGTTTAGTCACGTTCACTATGCTTTTTATAGTTAATAATTCACCTCATCGGTAATTTAGTGACGGTCATTTCATTTCCACATCCCTAAATGAGAGTTATGAATAGTTGATATCCAAGTATTTTTTAAATATATATGACTGGTGTTTATCAAAGGACCAAACATGTGTTCCGGGGAGGGAGAGATATGAATAGTTTTATCATTTGAAAAATAAAGTTTTCGGCTTTACAAACTGGAACGTCAATACAACAAGGGACACCATAGTAGGTAGTTTTAAATATTCGGAACCATGGGTCGCCAAATTAAATGGAGCCTACATAGACTCGCTCCGTAAATGTGCTTTTATCTTAGGACTCGATATAGGGCCCAGACTATAGCTGGTATTATGGTCACTTATAGGTGACCAAAAATATTTTTTCTGCAAAACATTTTCGCAATAGACTGCTTTCAATACAGTAAATCATCCCAACATTTTTTGAATACACCTGAGGTAGCCGCCAAAACACCTTGGACGTTTGGCGTGGAATGACCGATCAAACTTTACGTCGATACCTATCACTTTCGTCTCCACTGACTCTTTCTAAGTTCGCGTTCTTCCTTTTTTGACGTTCAATTTCACAGTAATATAAAAAATCAACATTATATTGGTTCTATAGAAGAAAATAGCTTGTGGTATACGCATCTTAAATAAAACTTGGCCGTGCACTTACGCCCCATCTCACTGTTTTGTATCAATCATTTCACCGTTCTCATCTTACTTACCTTATTGCTACGTGGTTGCGACGGCAAAGAATATGGTACTTGGGTTGCTCAAGACGACACTTTTTATTTCATGAACATGTGCCTAGAAAAGTACAAAGTGCTAGAAATTCACGCTTTACGCGGATAGCGGTGATCAGAGCATTGGTCGTCGGTAATATGGTTTGCGCGAAGGTACGTCACCAAATACACCCGTGGCATCGAACATCATCCATATTGTAGGTGTCTCAAGCTTATCAGAAGATTCTAAAATAATCTATAATTTTCGCAGACTGCCAAGCGCGCTTTGCGCAAGGCAATTGATTAATATGAGGTGTTTAACGTTTCAAAACCACCACATGATTATGAGAGATGCCGAAGTGGAGGACTTCAGAAATTATGACAACCTGGAGTCCTTTAACATGCACCCAAATCTGAACACATGGGCCTACAGCATTTTCGCCTCTATCGAAAATGCAGCCGCCACAGGCGTGATTTGATCGCGCGACCTGCGGGTCAGCAGCCGACTACCTTACCTACTGAACCACAATGGTGGTGTCTTTGCGCAAGACAGTGACATAAAAATACAAGCGAAGTGGCAGTATAATAATGTTGCGATAAAATTTCAGCAGATGCGACTGGCTCCACTGTGGATTCTATTTTCATACAGAACCGTCAGCGGATAGCCACGCGTTGCAAGGTGGATCGACGTCTTTGGATATTTTGAGTAGGCTAAGTTTCTACCTAAAACATACGGCGTGACGACAGCACTCACGTTGACTGTAAATTTTAGCGAAACGAAGTGCACGCTTCGGTTGGATGATATGCATATTATTAAGAAGCTGTTGTGTATTCCTCAAAGGTCGAGAACATCAATGGTGGAGCGAACCTTCACTATCGCGTGCTGGATGAAAGGAATATATCTATGTAATGTTTACAGCCAGCCTATAGACCGCAACTGACGGTGTGGGCCGACATCACTCCTGTAAGTCTATATTGCCACAGGCATGGAACTAGTATACTTAGAGTTGTATCCGTTACAGTGAAAAGTAACTAAATACGTTACTCGTTACTCTAATAAAAATTGGGAACGTTTCACGGCTCCACGTTCTATATATACATAAAAAAGGTAACGCATTGCCATTACCGTAACCGAAAAAACATAACGAATGCTACCTCTGCCGTAGCTCCGGAATCATCAGTTTTAATCAATGTGTCTTTGCTGTAGAAACCCACAATGAGAATTTTGAAATTTCAAATTTATGTTTCACACATACTAACCCAAGCAAGCATTACACTCAATGTTCAATTAACGAGAATTATTTGTACAAATGTGCTGAACCTTAGCAATGTTATATAGAAGCTTAATGACGCCTGCCCATGTGATGGCTTCTGACTCTGCAGTGACCCAGGGTGAAACCATTTTTTTTTTCATTGGAGCATTATACACAAAGTGAGGTTCTATAATCTACGGTATTCACAAAGAAGCTATCATTGAACTCCCAAGAAGTTTACAACAATCGGCCTTTTCTTGATCCTTCAGCACCTTCAATAAAGCATGTCGAAATCGGTACTGTTGGTCCTAGCAACCGAAATGGCCCGCCACGCGCCAGTAGGCAATCATGGAGGCCTACATTGGTGCCTTTTTATTGGGGAGGGGGGGTATTGGGAGATGTCGTGGGGATGAGGGGGGATAATTGCAAGTTTGTGACACCGGATGTGGCTTGCAGACGCGTAAGTCTAGAAAAATCACGAAGGGGCACACACATCTTGCAATAGCAGCCATTTTGTTTTAATATTTTGCTGGTTTTATTTTTGTTTATAAAAGAATTAAAATCATGCCTAGAAATCAATTTGACAAACGAACGTAGGTTCCCAGCACTCGTAATTGCATTCTTCTATTGAGTGTTTTCCGGAGCCAGTCGAGAGTGGCAGTTGCAATTTCAACTGTCTCACACACCTGATGGGTATTGAGCACGTGTACACGCCACAAAAAAGCATTAAGAAGTTGAATGTTTTACGCATACTTATAAATCATTATTATTTGTGATGTTTTTAAGAGAAATTTTGATGGGGCCCACTTTCAAGGGGTGTCCCCCTCCCCTGACCGAGCAAAAAGGGGTCGGGGAGTCAACGTTCTTTGCAGGCGTGGTCAACGGGCGTAGAGGTCATGACCAGTATGAACTGTGAATCAGAGGAAATATTGCATTTGCTCTCATCTTCACATATGGCCATCGACAGGTTATTGTCTTGCGGGTAAGGAAACCCTTCTTTCAACTTGCATCATGGCTAGGGAGGGGGTCGGGTTGCTGTCGTTAGAGTGGGTAGCAAGTGCTGGTGCGGCTTGAAGGGGTCAAGTGCCCCTTTTGCACCACGCTTATGTCTACACTTCATTCATTGAACACAACGGTGAGGTCTAGATGACTAAATGCGCAGATTAGTTTTATTCCGCATCTTATACCGCTACATGAAACATTCTCATATTCTGAAAAGTAGGTATTTCGATTCGTTTGAAGGAAAGTAATTAACATTCAAGGCATGACAGATACTCAAAAGAGCGGTTTCCTGCAATCACGATAAGAAAACTCGCAGCAGAGGTGCTTCTTTTTTCGTGCAGCGTACAATGTAAAAGTGAGATCCAATTCGGAAAAAGCGAACTGAGTGACGTGCGTCGGTGCTTGCTCAATGTTCAATGAAAGAAGGTTTCATGAAGTATGATGTAGCCAACAACAGAAACAAACTGCAGCATCTTAAATTTAAAAAAAAACAAGCAAAGTGCTGCACATTCGGGATAGAACATGGACATAGATTGTAATAAGCGTTTTTTATTATGAAAGCGAAATAAAAAAGTATTTTACAAAACGCTTTGCATTCATCGTGATGTCGACACGTCTGTGTAGTGTTACTAGTGCTATTTGGATGAAAATTCCTGAATTTTAACTAATTCAGTAACCTCTGGCAGAAGAACCTTTCGAATTTTAAGTTTCGGTTTCTACGCCGCTAGCGCCCCCGCCGCCGATGAAAATTGGCCGCGCGCCGCCGCCGATAAATTAACCGGCGTGCGCCGACAACGCCGCCACCGCCGACTCTGGACGACCCCCACGCCGCCGCTGGTCGAAATCGCCTCGGCGCACACCTCTAAGAGTTTCCCACAATACTTGCTAGAGGAAACTCTCGCGCTAGTGTCCAAGGGAGTTGCAACACACGGCGCTCCAGCGAGCATGAGAATGATGGGTAGTACATACGTTTGTCTAATTTTCGTACTTCTGGCCTGCTTCAGGCTCTGTGTGTGTTCGTGTGGCTTGAAGTTGTTTTTTTTCACGAAAGCATAAATTAGCAAATATTCACCGTTTGCGCTTCACAACCTTATTTTTTTAAGCTTACTATTTTGAATCAAGTCACTAAGTTCAAAAGGGTTCGTTCTTTCTTTCAAAACAAAACCGTAACCAGCAATAAACGAAGCCGCAAGTACGATTCGCCAGCCACAAGTACAAAGACTAAGCAAATGTGTGTACTACCCATCATTCCCATGGTACAGTACCCATGGTCGCTGAACGATCGCAGCGTCAGAGTGCCCTCTAGTTAATTTTGGGAAACTCTATGGCAGTGTGCTCACTCTCCAGCGGAGGGTATGTAGAGGTGTGCGCCGAGGCAATTTCGACCGGTGGCGGCGTGGGGGTCGTCCAGAGTCGGCGGCGGCGGCGTTGTCGGCGCACGCCGGTTTTTTCATCGGCGGCGGCGTGCGGCCAATTTTCGTCGTCGGCGGCGGCGGCGGCGTCGGCGGCGCAGAAACCGTAACTGAAAATTCAAAAGGCTCTTCTGCCACAGGTTACTGAATTCGTTGAAATTCAGGGATTTTCATCCAAATAGCATAAATGACACTACACAGATGTGTCGACATCCCGATGAATGCAAAGCGTTTTGTAAAGTAGTTTTTATTTTGCCTTCATAAAAAAATAACGCGCATTTCAATATATGTCCATGTTCTACCGTAAATGTGCAGCACTTTGCTTTTTTTTAAATTTAAGATGCAGCAGTTTGTTGCTGCTGTTGGCTACGTCATACTTTATGAAACCTTCTTTCATTGAACAATGAGCAAGCAGTGACGCACGTCACTCATTTCGCTTTTTCCGAATCCGATCTTACTTTTACACTGTACGCTGCACAATAAAGACGCACATCTGCTTCAAGTTTTCTTGTTGCGATTGCATGAAACCACTTTTCTGAGTATCTGTCATGCTTTTAATGTAACTTTCCTTCAAACGAATCAAAATACCTTCTTTTCACAATGTGAGAATCTTTTATGCAGTGGTATAGGATGCGGAAGGAAACAAATCTGCGCATTTATTCAACTAGTTCTCAGCAGGGTGTTCAACGAATGAAGTGTAGACATGGGCGAAGCGGGTGGTGCAACACGAACACTTGACCCCTTCAAGCTCCATCAGCACTTGCTACCCACTCTAGCGACACCAACACGACCCGCTCCCTCAGTCGTGATGCAAGTTGAAAGAAGGGTTTGCATCCCCCAAGACAAAAACCTGTCGATGGTCATATGTGCAGATGAGAGCAAATGCAATATTTGCTCAGATGCACAGCCCATACTGGTCACGAGCTGGGCGTCCGTTGACCACGCCTGCAGAGAACGTTGACTCCCCGACCCCTTGGTGTTTGGTCAGGGGAGGGGAACACCCCTTGCAAGTGGGCCCCATTAAAGTTTCTCTTAAAAACGTCACAAATAAGAATGCTTGATAGGTATGTATAAAACATTCAACTTTCCAATGCTTTCTTTTTATAGCGTGTACACGTGCTCGATACCCATAAGATGTGTGAGACAATCGAAATAGCAACTGCCACTCTCGACTTGTTCCGGAAAAGACTCAATAGAAGAATGCAATTACGAGTGCTGGGACCTATGTTTGTTTGTATATTTGATTTCTAGGCATGATTTAAATTCTTATATAAACAAAAATAAAACCTGCAACATATTAAAAAAGGCTGCTATTGCAAGATGTGTGTTGCAAGACGTGATTTTTCTAGACTTACATCTCTGCAAGGCACATCTGGTGTCACAAACTTGCAAGTGCCCCCCCTTTTCCCCACATTTCCCGAACCCCCCCCTCCACCTCTCTAATAAAAAGTCACCAATGTAGGTCTCCGTAGGCCTCCGTGATTGCCTACTGGTGCGTGGCGGGCCATTCCGGTGGCTAGGACCAACAGTGCCGATTTCGACTTGCTTTATTGCAGGTGCTGAAGGATCAAGAAAAGGCCGATATTTGTAAATTTCTTGATAGTACAGTGATAGTTTCTTCTTGAATACCGTGGATTATTTAACTTCACTTTGAGTGTAATCCTCCAATGAAAAAAAAAATGGTTTCATCCTATGTCACTGCAGAGTCAGAAGCCATCACATGTGCAGGCATCAATAAGCTTAGAAATAACATTGCTAAGATTCAGTACATTTGTACAAATAATTCTCGTTAATTTAACATTTTGAGTATAAGCCTTGCTTGGGTTAGTATGTGTGAAACATAAAGTTGAGTTTTAAAAATTCTCCTTGTGGGTTTCTGCAGCAGAGACACATTGATTAAAACTGATGACTTCGGAGCTACGGCAGAGGTAACATTCGTTATGTTTTTTTTCGGTTACGGTAACGGTAATGCGTTACCTTTTTTATGTATTTATATAACGTGGAGCCGTGAAACGTTTCCCTTTTTCTTATCAGAGTAACGAGTGAGGTATTTAGTTACTTTTTACTGTAACGAATACATCACTAAATAGACTTACACGAGTGATGTCGGCCCGCACCGTTAAATGTTGTTGCGGTCTATAGGCTGGCTGTAAACATTACATGAATATATTCCTTTCACGCAGCACGTGATAGGGAAAGGTTGCTTGACCACTGAGGATCTCCACCTTTGAGAAATACACAACAGCTTCTTGAATATGCATATCAGCCTGAATATGCATATCATCCCACCGAAGCGTGCACTTCGTTTCGTTAAAGTTTACAGTCAACGTGAGTGCTGTCGTCACGCCGTATGTTTTAGGTAGAAATTTAGCCTACTCAAAATATCCAAAGACGTCGATCTACCTTCCAACGCGTGGCCACCCACTGACGGTTCTGTATGAAAATGACATCCTCAGTGAAACATGTTGCATCTGCTGAAATTTTATCGCAACAATATTATACTGCCACGCTCGCTTGTATTTTCATGTCACTGTCTTGCGCAAAGGCACTGCCGTAGTGGTTCAGTAGCTAAGGTACTCGGCTGCTGACCCGCAGGTCCCGGGATCAAGTCCCACCTACGGCTGCTTTATTTTCGATAGAGGCGAAAATGCTGTAGCTCCATGTGCTTTGATTTGGATGCATGTTAAATAACCCCGGGTTGTCAAAATTTCTGGAGTCCTTCACTATACGGCATCTCTCATAATCATGTGGTGGTTTTGAAACGTTAAACACTACATATTAATCAATTGCCTTGCGCAAAGGACGCTTGGTTGTCTGCGAAAACTCTAGATTATTTTGGAATCTTCTGATAAGCTTGAGACACCTACGATATGGATGCTACGTGTATAAATGGCGACGTACCTTCGCGCAGATCATATTACCAACGACCAGTGCTCTGATTACCGCTATCTGTGTAAAGCACGAATTTCTATAGAAATTCGTACTTTACACAGATAGTACTTTGCACTTTCCTATGCACATGTTCACTATATAAAAAGTGTCGTCTTGAGCAACCCATGTACCACCTTCTTTGACGTCGCAACCACGTGGCAATACCGTAAGTGAAATGAGAACGCTGAAATGATCGATACAAAACAGTGAGATGGGGCGTAAGTGCACGCCCAAGTTTGATTTGAGATGCGTATACCACAAGCTATTTTTTCTATAGAACCAATATGCTGCGGATCTGTTAAATTACTGTGAAGTTGAATGTCAAGAAAGGAAGAACACGAACTTGGAAAGAGACAGTGGAGATGAAAAGTGATAGGTATTGACGTAAAGTTTGATCGGTCATTCCACGCCAAACGTCCAAAGCGTTTTGGCGACTATCTCAGGTGTATTCGAAAAATGTTGGGCTGATTTACTCTATTGAAAGCAGTCTATTCTGAAAATGGTTTGCAGAGAAAAATGTTTTTGGTCACCTATATGTGACCGAAATTCCGGCAATAGGCTGGGCCCTATAACGAGTCCTAAGATAAAAGAGCATTTACTGAGTGAGTCTATGTGGGCTCCATTTATTTTGCTGACCTATGGTTCCGAATATTTAAAACCTCACACGATGGCGTGCCTTGTTGTCGTATTGACGTTCCGGCTTGTAAAGCCGAAAATTTTATTTTTCAAATTATAAGACTGTTCATATCTCCCCCCTCCCCGGAACTCGTTCTAGGGTTGGTCCTTTGATAAAAACCAGTCTTATATCTTAAAATAATGCTTGGATATCAACTATTTATAACTCTCATTGAAGATGTGGAAATGAATGGCCATCACTAAATGACTGATGAGGTGAAATATTAACATTAAAAAGCACAGTGAACGTGACTAAAAAGCTAATTCTACAAAAACAATGTAACCTGAACTAATGATGTCACCACACATCTAAAACCTCATGCAATGTATATTGCATACCGGCAAGGTGCAGTTATTCGAGCGCTTTTTGCAGTGGAATTCGGTCATGGACTTAATCCTGTTCACGGTGGTGCTATTTTTAAATTTAACGGTTGAATATCTAACGAAGCATTAGGAAATTCTTTGCGTGAAACCCGTATTTTTTGACGTAATTTAGGATTGTATACATTGTGCTGGCACGAAGTTTAATGCAGGTGATGTGTTTATAGAGTACACCGTTCGGTGACTGTGGTAAAATAGAAGCAGCACTTTATGTTAATTCATGCTACAAAACTCACGTGACCTGCTCCCAAAGAACAGAAGAATGCATAACGAAGGGCGTTACTAACAAACGGAAAAATTAAATAATTCTCGGTCTTCAATGTTGTTTCTGTAGTCCAATCTACAAACGTTCGTATTAAACGAGCATGACGGTATGAAGGCATGGAATTGGGTTCTGCAGCATGTTGTGACGTATACTGCAACTTCAGGTCACCTTTATTACGTGACATTGGAATCCATGGATTCCACTGAGCTTGATCACACTGAGCACACTGAGCTTGATCTATGATTATGTACCTAATCAACGGAGAATGAGTGCTAAGCTCCGGTTTCATTATTAATGTGGCTTCAAAGACGAGAAAGCAGCACGATTCGCAAGCAATCGAGCACCCGTTCTGTTTTTCTATTGCGTTGAACTGCTTGTGCCCTCAGATGCCACTTCAGTTTTTTCTTGAATAATTGTGGTGATTGGGAAAGTTGTGAGCGCCAAACAAGATGTTAACAAGAACGAGAGAGACAGGACGGATGCTTGTGAACGTCGTGTGGAACCATTAGTTTGCGCTCAAAATTTCCCCATAGCAATGCGCCATCTGGCTGGATTTCAAGTTTTGTTAAAATCTGGCGATGGCACAGACGATGGGCTTTTGTCATGTCATTTACTACCATTCAAGCAGCGGTGGCGTAATTTAGGGTACCATGAAAATTGTCGCGGTCATATTTCATGAAGGAAGGAGGCAGAAACGCACCGTTCATGCCATACGTGATCATTCATCACTCGTGGAAATAAGTTTATTCAAGCTGTAACGTGATTGAAGAATTCTGTTACTTCTCGGCAATCAGAGAGGCTTTTAATTCTCCAGTCTCTTTATGAGATATTGCTGCCATCTTTTTCCAACAGGCCTGCAGTTCTGTTGTACCGACATAGCAACACCCATGTTTTTGAAGAATTTTTTTTCAATCCCATTCAAAAACGTTTCTATTCATAGTCTTTTCTGAAGCACATAAGAACTGAATTCCTGTCGTTCGTCACCCGTCGCTGCGTTCGTCCAGTACGCACTGCAAAAGGCTTGATGGCAAAGTCGTTTTCCACGCTCAAGTTCCTCATACCCAACCTTCCGCGCTCTTTGTGCACTTAAAGGAATTCAGAAAGACTACAATACAGCCCAATGAGCTGTACACCGTGCCATCGGGACTGGTATGCATGGCGCAAACATGTTGCCAGTGGTCTCGCAGTGTTCTGCCATTGCACTCCGTTCGTTGTTCCCAGAGCTCAAGTTGGGTCGACACGCGGCGTCGTTGCGGGCCATTGGTGTCGTGTTTCCCATGTCTTTTCTTATACACAGTGTTCTGCGAATAAATGCCTCTGTTTAGCCGCTGGTGCCAAGGTCACGGATTACGCTTTTCCTTCTTTCCTTCCGCAGGTGTGGTGACAATTTGTGGTTAGATTATCGGTTACTTCTTTATTTATTTTAGTTTTCTCGTTTAGCTAGTTTTCTGTATTCTTGCACAAGAAAGGTGATTCAGAACATTTTTTTCTCGTGGGAATGATCATAGGTATGTGCGTATGTGGTTGCAGCTCCACATTTCCAAATCGTACGACTCGGACTGCCCTGCTGACGGCCCCTATTCTCTTTCTGCTCTAGCAGCCATGGCCTTCACGTTCTTCCAAACCTTCTTCTCCTACCTACTTCTAAACTCTTTTCTCCACTCTCCCCTTTCCCTTCAAGCGACTGAGCCGTGGTCTCGCAAGGAAAGATAGTGTCTTTTTCCTTTTCTTCAACCACAAATTCATCCATTCAGGGGAAGCTTGCATCTAGTAACTGGTTTGGAAAGAAGGTAAGGTTCGTGGAAAGTCACCTCACCCTGAGCTGCCGAGCACAAAACAAAGCTTAGCCGAGAGCCATGAGAAGGCAAGGAGATTACACAGCAAGATGAAAAGAGAAGATACTTTGCCTAATGGATTATTGCGAAAGCCAGTGGGGAAACCCTTTTCTTTAAAACCATCCCCATTTCTAGTCGTACATTGAAATAACGAGAAAACTCCAACCAAAACATATTTAAAAGAAGCAACGTTTTTAAGCCAATCTCTCACCCCTGAGGAAGAAGCCGGACCAGCTTGGAAGCATCGGATTTTTTTTCCCTTAAATTAATATTGGTTCGAGTTCTCATTCCTTCAGTTTCTATCCAAAACAGGCAGACTTATTTCGAATGTTCACCTTTGATTCCAGTCATACATTATATCCTCGCTGCTCCGACAAACCCCCTCACACCGAGAGATTTAGAGAAGGAGTGACAGGTGCGCAACCATAAGCAGCCCCTTTTCCTTCTTGGGCGCTTATAGCTCTCGTGTGCGTGTGTGTGCGGGGGGGGGGTAGAGAGAGGAGTACTGACGAAAAAAGTGTTACATCTTGGTTTGTTTGTTTTTTTCTGCACCAGGTAGCTAACGACCTAGTCATTATTTTATTTTTGAGGAAGCAGCATACAATACAACACAATCATGCCCACCTAAAAAGACGCAAACACAGGCATTGTATTGCAACTGATGAGGTATTGTCGAAAGACTCAGCTTATGTAAGATAACACGTACATGTGCACTAACACCAGAGCATACAATGAAGACAAGTTTTCTTGCAGTGTTTTACAGGAAGACTTGATGAATGATGAACCATGAATGCACCTTACCTAATTTGAAACTCGGGACAGGTAACAGACTTTTTAAAGAACGCGACCCTGTCAAGACATGGTTCTCAGATTTTATGCTGCAAAAATTTTATATTACACCATTCCGCACAATGACCAAATTACAAGCGTAGGCGAATGTATTGACCAGCATAGTATCACCAAATTTCAAAATGGCACAGGTATTTACAGCAGCCAATTCATGTGGTACTCATTGTATATAGTGCTATCAGCGCGTATGTGCCTGTCGCAGAAATTGCATGTTATGTTAGGTTTCTCTTTAATATTAATATGTAGAGGCACGGGAAATAAGTTGTTTTTGTCTGTTGAAAGATTATATATATATATATATATATATATATATATATATATATATATATATATATATATATATATATATATATAGTGGGAGTAATAATTCAATGGGCCAGTTAGTCTTCGTGAAGGTATTGGATATGGCACAACGGGAGCGTTGTCAACAAGGATTAATATATTTATTTCCCAACAGTTTCGGGAGGAGTCCTCCCTTCATCAGGGGATGGTGAAGGGAGGACCAAACACAAATTGCCCCAGACACTTGGGCAGACTTGAATATAATGTTAAGTTTTATTTGGTTGATTTTGAGCATTACCTTCGCAACATAAGTACATCTGTCAGCGACAATCATTCTTAACCTCTCCCAGTGCCAGTGCCAATAGGTCCGTTCAAGTTACGTGATGAAAACCAGTTTGCTGGACTATGTCATATATGACATGTCGCTCAAATTTCGGTCTCATGCATTTTTGATGAATCCAGCCGTCTTTTGTAAAGTCTCTACTGGCAAGTTTTTTTTTGTTTTGTTATTTTTAAAACTGGTGGCCTCAGACAAGCTTATTACGCCGCTTCTCACCACTGGATAGCCGTTGTTACGCACGGCGCCTGGGCCGACGGGGGAGGGCCGCGTTCTTTGTTCATCAAACAAGTCTCCAAAGGGCTGCCAGCCTGCTGTCCGCCGTGTATCGTCCATCTTAGCCGGGAAGTGAGGTGGCATTCCGACAACATAATACGTTCGACGAGACGATCACAATTGTTTCTTGGTGTCACAGGTGCAGTGTGGTAGTCACGCCCCAATCAAAGATCTTGACTTGAGCGAGCGTGAGCGGCACCGTCAGAAATGGTGTGTATGTCTCGTAATTCAACAGCTCATTCTGGACCCATTCCCTGAATTAGTCAAAATGCACACTATATAGTGAGCCACTCAGCTCATTCGCAAGAGATCTCTTGCCCTGTCTGTACAGAATGTAACAAATACTCTGTCAAGTTTGCCGTCTTACTCCTGAGTGCACATGCGTTTTTATTTCTGTCTCTCTACACGCCCTTTCTTGCCCCTATTTCTCCACCCCCAGTGCTGGGCAGCAAACCAGATGCCAAGATATGGTTAATCCCCTAGCCTTCCTTTCTCTCTCATGCCATCTTACTGCCTTGTCATCTTCATCCCGGATATCCAATGTCTTAAAATACCGGTACAAATAGATATATTAAAGAATAAAACAGATGGTGAATATTTTCCGCATGTTCAGACGCTGCATATAAGTGGTCATCCTCAAAAATTATCAACTTTAACACCACGGACAGGTGCTGATGTACCCTGAGTAGCTTCGAGCATGTATTTAGACTCGACGCTTTTAATCTTCATTAAACTTCTCCCTTTCGATTTCATCCTTCGGGGCTTTATGTAGTTCTTCATCTAACGCGCTGCATTCGTGCTGCACTGCTACCACTTCATGTCTTCTGTATATACTAACTGTTTCGGGCACAATTACAGGCTGCCATTTTGGACTGATAATGATGCCGTTTTGCATCAGTATGAATATTCGAATAGTGCTATGGTGAACTCGCACGCATCAAAACGCTGGTCATAACATTCAACGTCGTATGACCATAATCATAGCTAATTACGACACAAAAAACAGCAAAAATTGCTTTTAAGCTTAAGAAGGCAGTGTCTATGCTTTACTGTAACTGTTACATTTATTTTTTTGGCAATTTGTCCAATATGTCATTTCATGCAGCGGCCGCCGAACTTGTGCCGCTGTTCATAGTGGTACTCTCGGTTTCTGAAGCTGGATGAAGATAACTAAGAAGCCTGATTTTTACTGGCTACATAAAATGTGAAACGAAGCTATGAATCAAGATGAAAAAGAAGACAAGTCTGTGAAAAGTCAGTGCTGGCGCATAAATGGCGCGCCGATTGCGCCGATGAAAAACGTCGTCGTCGTCGTCGGCGGCGGCGCGCCGATCAGTTCGCGTCGGCGGCGGCGGCGTGGCGACAACTCTCGGCGGCAGCGCGCCGACCAGTCGGCGCACACCTCTATGCAGAGGGGTGGCTCCAGAAATGTCGCATGTTTGTGGTTCTCTGGTCGCACGAGCGGCGGCGCTGGCATCGCCATCAATGGAAGAATTTTGGGAGGGACGTTGCAGCTGAGCTGGTTGTGAGCCGGTGAAGTCCTGCAGAGCAACAGAGTTTGAGCACGTTGTGTGGCTGTGGACATTGTTGCGCCGAGTTTTTCGCCATCAGCTTTGAGCGTTACGCACCACGCAAGATGACAGTATGCTTTACAGTGCATACTGTAACCATGTCATGACAACAGCAAAACCACTGTTAGGCGCTCGGGTGTCTAACAGGCAACGTGTTCGTGAAGAGTAAGCAGGACCTGTCATTGTTTGGTGCCCTGAAGGGTGAAAACAGGCCAAAAGAATGCGAGAAGAACTAGCACAGAGCGGACAAGCTTCTGGAAGACACCAACGCAGTTTGCGAACTCCACTTGCAACCGCGTCAGTGCATATTGCTACGATACTGAGGGGGCGCGTGGAAGAAGAGGAGAACGAGGTTGGCACGAGCGGTGATCGGCCAGATCTCTGGACTCTCGTATTCATCATCTCCTGTAAATAAAGGCATCTCACCGTAACAAGATTGGTGGAAGGTGCGGGGTACAGCGGAGCAATCCCAGGCAAACGATCACCGAAGCGCTACCTCAAGAACTATGCCAAAGCCGCCGACTGGCTGGTCTACCACCACTCTCTATGGATCCGATTGCTGACGGCGACACCACGCACTCTTCGCCTGGCGCTACGTGGCCCCGACACATAGTACCACGAAGATTCTTTGGGAGGGTCGGAGAAGACGTCGACGAATGGCTGAAACACTTCAACCGTGTGAGTAAATACAATTGTTGGGATGCGGCCTCCCGGTTGTCCAACGTCGGATTGTTTCTTCAAGGGACGGCGTTGGTGTGGTTTGAAAACCACGAAGAAACAATAACGACCTGGGAAGCGTTTGAGAAAGAAATAGCGAGCTGCTTCGGGGATCCATTGATGAAGAAGAAGCGCGCTGAGCAAACTTTGATGCAGCGTGCTCAAGTCCCTGGTGAAACATGCACAACGTGCATTGAAGAGATTCTGAAATTGTGCAAGTCTGTAGACCCACGCATGAAAGAAGATGTCAAGGTAGGGCATCTCCTCAAAGGGGTTGCTGAGGATGTCTACAGTTTCCTCATCGGCAAGGACACGTTGGCGTCTGTAGCGGACGTAATACAACACTGCCGCACGTTTGAGACTCTGAAGGATAGGCGCATCACTCCCAAATTTGATAGACTTGCCAACGTCACCACTGTTGCAAGTTTCGACGTCCCTCCAACATCCTCCCGTGATCTTGCCTCAATGATCAGGCAAATCGTACGCCAAGAACTTGGACGACGTGATGCTTTCAACCCGCCGAGAGCACCTGCTATCAACACCTGCCCGCTATACGACGCAATGTGTGCTGCCGTTGATGCCACGCTATATGATGTGCCCCAATCAAGAGCACTAGAGCCCCCAACCGACAACTTACATCATCGCCGTAGTTTCCAGAACGCCTCCCGCCAACCACCTACAACGGTGTCTTCGTGGGACAATCATGGGCACATGGTGCCTCGAGGAAGGTTTTGCGACGTGCGTGAGGCCCCTGTGTGCTATAACTGCGGTTTCCGTGGACATGTGGCTCGATTCTGTGGTCAAAGGCGTCACCCCAGCAGCGCTACTACGAGGGATCATCAGCTTCTTCTCGACAAAACCGCTGGCGCGGTGGTATGCGTTCAATACGGGATGCGTACGTTGGGGACGGCTTCCAGCAAACGACCCACAGTGATACACATGTAGGACGCAATTTCCACCGGAATTTACGCAACGACTCGCCTTCCTCCGTGCGAAGCTTGACGTCCCCCACAACACGCCGGTTCCGTTCCCCATCTCCTGGTCGACGCGTCACCTCCCCGCCTCCGGGAAACTAGGTGGTGCGGCCAATGGAGGTGAGGTCGCCGAACGTTTGTCACTACATCCGCCTATGCCTCCACCCGTTTTTATGACGCAAAATAGGGTCTCTGTGCTTATTGATGGACTTCCTACGATGGCTTTGATAGCTACTGGAGCAGCTGTTTCTGTGATGAGTCTTGACTTCAAATTGCGGCTAGGACATAAAGTGATGTTTCGCTGGGACAGTTGTGCATAATTTCGTGCAGTGAGCCAGGAGACACTGTGCCCGATCGGTGTGTGTGTTGTTAGTGTTACTTTGGCTGACAAGGTCTTCGAGGCTGAATTCGCTGTCCTGATCAGCTCCACCCATGACATCATCTTGTGGATCAATTTTCTACGCGAGTGCGGGGCTACTGTAGATTGCGGTGCTTGCGAGATTATGCTATCGGCATTCACTGACGATCGTAGGTGCTGTCAAGGATCTATCACCGCCATTGAGAATGTTGTCTTGCCGCCCAACTCGATGAAGACCGTACGCGTTGACGCCTCTGCCTCGGACGCCGAAAGTTTGATGTTCTTGTGGAGCCCATTCCTCTCCATTGCGCCAAGAAAAATGTGCTCGTTCCACATTGTGTTCCGCCGATCAGTGATAGGAGATCGGCCTCATGGGTGACGAACTATTCAAATGAACCTGTTATGCTACCCTGCGGAATGCGACTCGCCCTCTTCGAACAAAATGCGACCAGTTTTATTGCATATTTAAGCGACGAGAGAGTAGATCCTATTCGTGCAACGTAACATACAGAAGCCAACTTTCTGAGTATGGTAAACAAGTCGCTATCATCAGAAAAACATCAAGCTTTGGTCGAAGTCCTTGCGAAGCACGCTACTATATTTCACTTTTTATCTTATTTATTTATTTATTTATTTATTGGTACTGCGATCTTTTACAAGATCATAGCAGGGGTGGTACAAAACATAAACATAAACATCAGTGAAAACAGGCAAGCAAACAATCAAAAAACAAATGTAATACAAACTTATGTAACTGATAGCTACAGTGATTCTTCGAGACAAGAGAATCAACAAAAAGCAAGGTACAAACATAGATACCAATCATTTCTGCAGTGACTCTTCAAATGCAGACAATGTATTTAGGGTAACAACATCGTTATGTAGATTGTTCCAATCCACGATAGTCCTCGGAAAAAAAGAATATTTGAAACAATTTGTTCATTGCATCAATGGAGAGATAGTAAGATTGTGTCTCTGTCTTGTTCCGTAACCCAATGAAAAGTGAACGATATGTGATGTGTCAACTGCATAGTGACCTTTTATTAACTCGAAAAGAAATTTTAAGCGCAATATTCGATTTTGGTCCAGAATGTTTGGAAATTTGCTTTTCAAGAGAAGTTTAGTAATCGAAGTAGGACCGTACGAGTTATAAATGAACCTAACAACCTTTTTTTGCACCCTTTCAAGTTTTTTGATATCAGTCTGAGTGAACGGGTCCCATATGACCACAGCATACTCCAGTATAGGACGGATAATGGCATTGTAAGCGAGGAGACGAATACTTGGTGTGGTTGATCTTAAAGAACGCCTTAGGAAAAAAAGTTTACGGAGAGATTTAGCTACTACAAAATCTATGTGCTATGACAAGGATAGATTTTTTGTATACCAGAGACCAAGGTACTTGTATTGAGTTACTTCTGACAGAATTGTATTGTTGGTGGAGTACTGGAACAAAAGAGGGTCTTTTTTAAGAGAAATTCTCATAGAAACTGTTTTAGCAAAATTAAGAGGCATCTGCCATTTGTCACACCACTAAATTACTTTTAGAAAGTTCCGATTTAGTTTAATTTGATCGTCAACTGAGGTGATCTTTTCATATAAGACACAGTCATCGGCGTACAACCTAATGTGAACAGAAAGGTCAGTGACGATATCATTTATATATAACAGAAAAAAAAGAGGCCCAAGGACGGATCCTTGAGGAACGCCTGAGTTTACAGGAGCTTGTTTAGAAGATGTATTTTTTACCGTAACAAATTGACGTCTGTTTGTGAGGTATGCTGTTATCCAGTCAAGGATCTTTTTGTTTTGTAGAATACAAGTTAATTTGTGAAGTAATTTTGTATGCGAAACTTTATCGAAGGCGTTTTGAAAATCCATAAATATGGCATCCGTCTGCTTCCCTTCGTTAATTGCTTGAGCAAAGTCACGCTTTGCACAGAAAGAAGAGCAAATAAGTGTACCCGAGTCGCGTACTCGCCATGGGATTGGCACAGGATCCGCTCACCTTATCCGGCAGAAACCATACCGTGTCTCATACGCGGAGCGCAAGGTCATTACTCAACAGGTAGAAGAGATGTTAAAGAAAAAGGTCATCCAAGAGTCGTGTAGCCCTTGGGCTGCCCCTGTGATTCTTGTCCGAAAGAAGGATGGTACATGGCGATTCTGCCTGGATTACAGACGGCTTAACTGTTACTAAAAAGGATGTCTACCCGCTTCCCAGGATTGATGATGTCATCGATTGTTTACATTCGGCATCGTACTTCTCCTCCGTGGATTTGAAATCTGGTTATTGGCAAATCCCCATGCACCCCAATGACAAAGGGAAAACGGCCTTCATAACCCCAGATGGTCTATTTGAATTCAATGTAATGCCGTTTGGCCTATGCAACGCTCCAGCCACGTTTGAGCGCTTCATGGACTCTGTGTTACGTGGACAAAAGTGGGAAGTTTGTCTTTGCTACCTGGATGACATTATAGTTTTTGGCCGTACATTCGATGAACACAACCATCATCTAGACGTTGTTCTCACCTGCCTTGAGAGAGCTAAGCTCACCCTGAACTCTAAGAAGTGTCACTTTGGCAGCCGTGAGACTCTCGTTCTCGGTCGCCTGGTGGACAAGAATGGCGTTCGACCCGACCCCCAGAAAGTCGCTGCAGTCAGCAGCTTCAAACAACCGCAGTTGGTACGAGAGTTGCGAAGCTTTTTGGGCCTATGCTCATACTTCCGTCGCTTCGTGCCCAGGTTCGCCGACCTCGCTTACCCTTTGACGTCCCTACCCAACATGAACGCACCTTTTCGGTGGTCAGCGGAATGCGAGTCGTCTTTTTCGCAACTCAAGTTTGTTCTTACGTCAGGGCCCGTACTTCGCCTTTATGACCCATCTGCTGCCACAGAAGTTCATACCGACGCCAGTGGTGTAGGTATTGGCGCCGTCTTAGTCCAACGCCATGGAGCTGCTGAACACGTCGTTGCCTATTCCAGTCGCTGTTTAAGTAAACTGGAGCGAAACTATACTGTCACAGAGCAGGAATGTCTCGTGGTCATATTCAGCCGTGCACAAGTTTCGCCCTTATATCTATGGACGCCGATTCTCGATTGTCACGAACCACCATTCTTTATGTTGGCTCACTGGACTATGGGACCCATCTGGTCGTCTTGCTCGTTGGGCGTTACGATTGCAAGAACACGACTTTGAAGTCTGTTACAAGAGCGGTCGTCGTCATGCCGACGCCGATTGCCTTTCACGACTTCCCCTTCCGACAACCGAGTGTGACGCTGACAGCTTTGATGAATATTTGGCTGTAGTGAATATTCCGTTTCTTGACCTAACAACTTTTCGAGCCGAGCAACACAATGACAACAGTCTCGCTTCTTTCTTTATTTCCGGAACGAACTGTCAACGTGGTTTCGTTGTAAAGGATGACGTTCTTTACAAAAAGAATTATTCCGGCGTAGGCCCTCGCCTACTTCTAGTTGTGACTACAGTCTACGACAACCCGTACTTCGAGCAATGCACGACGACCCAACATCTGGCCATATGGGTTTTTCTAGGACATTTTATTGCACGCAAGAACGCTTCTTCTGGCCGAAGATGCGTAAAAGTGTGACTGCATACGTTGCGAGCTGTGAGCAATGTCCGCCAGCTGGACTACTTCATCCCATAGCACCCCCGAGTTCACCATTTGACGTCGTAGGTGTCGACCTGCTCGGCCCTTTTCCACGATCAACGAACGGCAACCGATGGATTATTGTGGGCGTTGACCACCTCACACGTTACGCCGAAACTGCGGCGATTCCGTCGGCAACAGCCACTCAAGTTTCACAGTTCATGCTGCCACACGTTATATTACGCCATCGATCCCCCCGTGTCATCATCAGTGATCGCGGGCGGCAATTTGTTGCCGATGTAGTTGAAGACCTCCTTCGTCTTGCTTCGTGCCATTTTCGTCACACTACCCCGTATCACCCGCAGGCTAATGGTTTGACGGAACGAACTGATAGGACTCTCGTCAACATGATTTTCATGTATGTTGAGTCTGGACACAAAACACGGGATGCAATTTCACCATTTATAACTTTCGCCTACAACACTGCACAGCACGAAACAAAGAGATACAGTCCATTTTATCTGCTCTACGCACGCCAACCCCGCACAGCTCTTGACACTATTCTTCTTTTCCGAGACTGATCAACCTGCTCTCACCGAAATCATTTGCCGCGCAGAAGAGGCCCGGCGCATCGCCTTGTCTTCGAACTTTTGTCTCCCAGAAACGCTCCAAGAACCGTTACGACAGAAGTCACCGGACACGTATTGTTTGAGAAAGGGGATTTGGTGTGGCTTTGGACACCGCTTCGCAAGCGCGGCCTCTGCCAAAAGTATCTGGCCAACTACACCGGTCCGTTTGTTGTCCTGGAACGTCTCAGCGATGTCACGTACGTGATATCTCAGCTGTTGTCAACTGGCCGCCGCTCAAGCAATACCAACGTCGTTCATGTTGCCCGTTTAAAACGCTATCATCATCGCAACGAAGCCTAACTCGCCCGGTAGGCATCGTCTGCAAAGGGGGAATAGCTACGATACTGAAGGGGCACGTGGAAGAAGAGGAGAACGAGGTTGGCACGAGCGGTGATCGGCCAGATCCCTGGACTCTCGCATTCATCATCTCCTGTAAATAAAGGCATCTCACCGTAAGAATATTATCGATAAAAAAGTGCGCATACCTCACCCATTATCCATGCCGAGGATGTTTTCAACTTGTTCGGCTGACCAACTTTTGTGACCGAGGAGGCCTCCTTCATCCCTTAAGTCAGCTGTACAGCTTCATGAAAAAGCTCGAGGATATCTTCACAGAATGTTTTTGCCAGAGTAGGCTGCACTCTGACAGCATTATGGACATACTGGCAATTGTTCAGCACAGCCTCTCGATTGAAGTTTGTTGCAGTGTGCACGCAGCTACCCTCAAAGCGAAAGTAATTACTTTTTACATTGTCACACGTCTTCATTCAATTTGAAAGGACCTAAAACTGACAATTAGGCAGGGAAGCGGCAGAGGGCCAAGTAGCTGAAGATTAGCCGTCACACATGAAGTGAATAAGGTGTGTAAATCAGTGGCTAGATGGTGTACTTCAGTTCTTGCAAATAAGAGCTTTATGTCAGGAGCAGAAGCTTCGTGTGTATCTTTATTTTGTTTTTTACTATGTCGCTCTACATATAGTCTAACATACGTGTATCTGCATAATTCTGATTATTAATAACCCCCAGAAAACTATTGTGCCATGGTCTTCAAGTGAAGCAGAACAAAAATTATTTAAGTACTACAATTTCACATTATAGTAAAGGCGCAAGCCCAGCCAGCACGCCTGCATGTTAAAGGTTTTCTAGGAAGTGAACATGCACTGTTTTCTAATTATGTCGTGTAAGGGCGGGTATAATCTTGTTGCGAATTCTTTTTAGGTTCGGTCTACACAGCAAGAACCGTACGTTTGGTCACTGTATCAAAACATAGAATTTCTGGGATACATCATCCTTGGAAGCATGATGTGGCCTCAACAAATATTGTGCTTATCAGGAATACTCTACTAACTCAAGCACACACCCTCCGAACCCCCCCCCCCCCACACACACACACAAACGAAAAGCGTTAGCTGCGTCGCACAAAAAAGAGAACGCACAGACTGCACCGGCTGCCATCGGCGAGCAGCTTCTGTAAATCAAGCTTCCATTGAAGATGCCTCTGGCGCCATCTCTCTAATGTGACGCCAAAAGCGTCAGAGTAGCTGTGGAGTTAGCCCACTGCCCTTCTTCCAGTACACTGTAATAGGGAGGTGCGAAAAGCGAGCCGTGTTTCCCTTGTCGAGCAGGGCCGCGGTGTGCGAGATCTCCGCTAGGTCGAGATTTAGCGCGGTGATTGGATGAATGGATGGATGGATGGATAGATGTGGCTGTACTTTTTAGATCGGACGGCGGCTAACGCCCCCTAGCCGTAATACTTAGTGAACTAAAGATTAGATTTATCTTTTTCTTTTTTCCTTTAAATAGTGAGGTTGAGGATGCTTTTTTTGCAGTGAAGGGTTTATTTTCACTCGTGCCTTGACTTTAGCCACCGATCAGATAACCTCCTTCTAGTTAAGTCTACCCGCTTAGTCTATTTTGCCTTCCCTGTCCCTAAACCCCAGTGCTTTGAAAAACTCTGCGCCATCATCCTGAACTATACGGTGAAGCCCTTTGTAGAACATTATCAAGTGTTTGGCAGTTTCTTCTTCCTCTCCACACGCACTGCATACTGTGTCTACCCCTTCGTATTTGGCCCGATATGTCTTGGTTCGCAGTACTCCCGTCCTGGCCTCAAACAGTAGAGAACTACCCCGAGTATTATCATTGACCCTTTCTTTGGCCATTTTCTGCTTAACAGTTCGATAGATCTCTAGTGCGGACTTCTTAATCATGCCGATTCTCCACATGTCAGACTCCGTTTCCTTCACTTTCTTCTTAATCGATAGTTCTCTTTGTTTTGGCCACCTGCTGTTTTATTCTTTTTACCAGTCAATTTCCTGCTTCGCTTCCTCCAGTTTGTATCGACATTCTTCATGTACAAGTAGCTGAAAACCTTCCTAGCCCAACGCTCCTCCCCCATTTCTCTCAATCGCTTATCAATTTTTATCTTGCTGCTATAGCTTCTCTGCCCTCAAATTATGTCCATCCCATATCACTTTGTACCCCCTGATTTGGTGTATTCCCGTGAGCTCCTAATGCAAGCCTACATATTTCACGTTGCTTAATTTCTAATCTTGCTTGAACTTCTGATCTCATGCACAAGACCGCATTGCCGAACGTCAGCACAGGAACCATGACTCCTTTCCATATTCCTCTCACAACATCATACCTATTGTAATTCCACAGTGCCCTGCTTTCATTAATGCTGCATTCCTGTTACCTTTAGTCGTCACGTATATTTCGTGTTCCCTTAGGTACTCGGTCCCATTGCTTATCCATACGCCCACATATTTGTATTTATCTGTTACCTTTAGCGTGACCTCCTGTATTCTAAGCTCACTACCTTCGTTATCATTAAAAATTATGATTGATGATTTTTCCTTACTGAATCTAAAATCTAACCTATCTCCTTCATTACCGCAGATGTCCATCAATCTCTGCAAATCATCCTTGTTGTCGGCCATTAGCACTATATCCTCTGCGTACATTAATGCTGGTAGTGCCTGATCAATGAGTTTTCCTTGTTTGATTAAAGAGAGGTTGAAGCCAAGTCCACTTCCCTCTAACTTGGCCTCTCATCCTTGTAGGTACATCATGAATAACAAGGGTGACAGTGGACACCCCTGCCTAAGTCCCCGTTTCACCTCTGTTGGCTTGGATACCCGTTTTTTACACTTTATAACTACCTTGTTACATTTATACATTTAAAAAAAAGATAAGTGACTCCATCTTCCACACCCAGTGTGTTTATTATTCCCCACAAGTCCTCTTGAACCACGCTATCGTACGCTCTCTTGATATCCAAAATTGCTAGCCACAGGGGCCTGAGTCCCTTTTCTGCTATTTCGATGCACTGCGTCAGTGAGAACAGATTGTCTTCCAACCTCCTGTGTTTCCGAAACCCATTCTGCAGTTCCCCCAGCACCCCTTATCCTCTATCTATGCCTGCAGTCTTTCCTTTATAATCAGCATCGCCAGCCTGTAGACCACTGATGTCACTGTTATAGGACGGTAGTTGTTTATGTCATCTCTGTCCCCCTGTTCTTTATAGATCATGCTCATCCTGCCAAGTTTCCATCCATCAGGGACTTCACCATCGATTATTGTTCTGCTCACTGCCTCTCTCAAAGTATGTTTAGACTTAGGACCGAATGTCTTTATCAGCATGATTGGAATGGCACCTAGGCCTATTGATGTACTACTTGGAACCCTCTTCTCAGCCTTTTCCCACTCTCGTTGTGAAAATGAAGCCATTGTGCCACTTTATCCATTCCTGTCTATTGTGGTGCATAAGACACTTCTTTGTTGAAATTTTTCTGTCACCCTTGTTCTTATATATTGAATAGCTTCGTCCCCTTCTAGCCTAGCACCTTGATCTGTAGTTATAAACCTATGCTCTGTGTTTGTTTCATTTCTTAGGGAGTTTAGATGGTTTCAAAATTTCGCAGCTGCCTTTCTGTCCTTTTTATGCACTTCTGCCAGCCACTGAGCCCCCTTTCTTCTAATCTTTTCATTGATCAGGATAGATGCATTCCTTCTAGAGCTTAGAAAGATTTCCCATTTTCTTTCAACATCATCTGTCGGTTCACCCCGATGTTTAGCATGTTTGTGTTCCCAAGTGGCTTCCTGACGTTTCGCTATGGATCTCTTAACTTCCTTATCCCACCAAATCTTGGGCTTGTGTCTTCTTTTCCGGGGTGACTTGTCACGTGCCTTAGCAAGCTCTAGCCCAAACAGTCTAATTAGATTTTCGTATGTCCACGCAGTTTTATTACCCTGAGTGATTACTTTCTCAATTTGTTTAGTAGCAATTCCTATTTGCCTTTGAGAATGAAAATTTTCCTATAGTTGCTCATCTTGTCTCCTTCCCACTTTCGCTGCTCTTCCAAAACTTAGCTTGATACGAAAACTTAGCTGATCACTACCAGACTTCTAGAGCCACTTTCATCTATGTGCTGTCTCCTGAGCTTATCATACATCCTATGTGACATCAGTGCATAATCTATCGTTGACTGCAGCCTTCCTACCTCCCATGTTATTAGCCCTTCACACTTCTCGGTACTGTTGCAAATGAGAAAATTGTGCCTTTCACACATATCTATGATCATTTTTCCTATTGAGTCAGTATGCCCATCTATATGTTCTATGTGCGAATTTATATCTCCTAGTATAATTATCTCGCACTCTCCTCCTAATTCCTCAATATCCTTTGATATACACTCCACCATTGCCTGGTTTTCCTCTCTGGCCTTCGCTCCCGTCCACAAGTACACGAAACCAATGAGTGTCATTTATTCTGCCACTTTCCCTTTTAGCCATAAATGTTCCTTGCATCCCTGCTTGACTCTTTGCCAACCCATGCTCTTATGTATAAATGCACCCATTCCACCCCCCTTTTTTGCTGCCTTCTGTTCTATTGCAATATTCCCATACGTAGTCCGGAATGGAGGGTGGTCGCTCCAGGTCCCGAAGTTGTGTCTCCACAACCTCATATACCATCAGGTCCTCCTGCTTCAACTGCTCTTCTATCTCTTCCCACTTTAACCTATTCCTGCCACCCTGCATGTTAATATAGCCTACGTCTGACTTAGCTTGGCCCTTGTGCTTACGTCGATTTCTTCTCCCACGGACTTCGTGTGGCTTGAATATTTGTGCCCCTTTAGGTCCGTCTTTGGCTACACTGTTGGCCTTACGGCTCTGGGTCCTCCTAAAAAACTTATGGCTTGACGACCCATTCTGTTACCAATCTTCCTGCCCGTCGCACCACTGTAGTGAATGCCATCCTGTGCAAAGGGGCGAGTGCCGGGCTCGTACACGTCTTGGTTAACTTCCATTACGCTGTATCCAAGTTGCCGGCTCAAACCCTTGATCACACAATTGGCCTCCACTACCCTTCTTTTAAGGCTGCCCCCAGACCTCTGGGCCTGTGCATATAGTCACATGCACACTCCCAGAGGCTTCTCGGAGCTTACGCATCTCATCCTCTAACTTTCTCTGAAGGTTCTGATCCTTGCCCTTCAACACCTCATTGAGCCTAGCATGAATAATGACTAGATTTTCGCCCTCCATGCTGTTTTCTACAACCTCTTGAGCTTTGGCCAGTGCATCCACCATGTTCTTCCCTGACTGTGCCTCCACCCTGACTCTCCCATCTTCCGTTATTGTCTATGAAGACGCCATCCCTAACCCTTGCCACGTTAGAGTCCCTCACCACTAGGACCCTTCTACGCTCCAATCGCTGGCTTCCTGTTTGTGATGGCGCCCCTGTTTGTTTCACCTGTTTCTCGCCCTGCCGTCTGTCCTGTGTTTCTGCCCTGCTTGAGGAATGCTGCGCCACCAAGCCGTATGTTCTCAGAGCCTCCGTGCTGTGGCCAGACACTGCGGCCCCCTGACCTCTCTTCTCGCCTGTTCCTTCCTGCCTGTCGCCTTCTCCGCTACCCACGCCTTCCGTCTCACACTGCTCGGAGCCGGGCCAAAGCGCCATTAGCTCTTTTCGCGCTGCTCTAGCTCGGGCCGCCCATCCTGTTCTTTTCGAAAGTCGCCCTTCATTTGCTCTAGTAGGCTGGCGGTAGCCTCCTCCCGCTCACGCGACGCTCCGAGCCGTTTTCGGAGTTCTATCCTCTGCTCCCGTTCCGCCCTAAGCTCCCCCTGAAGCCTCTTGATGCTGGCCTCGATGCGCTGCACGGTCGCCTTCAGTGCCTCGCACAGCCTGCACACGAAACTCGCCTTCTGCGCGTCGGCAAAACTCGTGAATGCGGGGTAATCTAAGTAGCACCAGCACTTGCATTCTTTGCACTGCACCAGCTCACTCTCGCTCGTGGTTTTCCTAGCCTCCTTAGCCATCACCCGCCCGAACACCGGACTGAGTGCCCGACAGGCCTATGTTCAACCCTAGTCCCGCTATCCAGCCACCTCCATTAACTCTCCTACCTCAACAACTGTTTGAAGCTGCCGCCTACACCGCACACATACGTGTTCAATTTCGCTAGTAGCCTCTCACTAGGTCCCCTTCGTGTTCGGCTCTAGCTCTTTGCCAACTAACCGGGCGCCCGACCTTCTTGAAAACAGCCTCCTAGCCCGTTCACGTAGACAACGTCACTACAACGTTGCCCGTGTCCCACGTCTACAATACCTGCAACGCTAATTATTGATTAGGAGAGAAAAAAAGTACCAATGGTGTTCACAAACACAAAGAAATAAAGAGAAACTTATCTCTGGTTGCAAGCTGCTTCTGCACTAACGAACCTTGCACAACCTTGCACGACCTTGAATTTGTCGAACAGAAGGAGCGCGCGGAAACACGTCCGGACAGCTCGGAAGTAGGGCGAGATGGATGGATGGTTAAATATGGCTATACCCTTTAGAGCGGGCGGTGGCTAGTGCCACCAAGCCGTAATAGCTAATGAACCAGAAACTAGATTTATATTTTTGTCCTTTAAATAGTGAGGTTAAGGATTCGTACTTGGCGTCTCTCATAATCAAAGGTGGTTTTGGGACGGTAAACCCCACAAATCAATCAAGGATTCGTACTTTGCAGTGAAGGGTTTAATTTTCACTCGTGCCTTGACTTTAGCCACCAATCAGATAACCTCCTTTTAGGTAATTCTACCCGCTTAAAGTCTATTGTGCCCTTCCTGTCCCTAAACCCCAGTGCTTTGAAAAACTCTGCGCCATCATGCGGAACTGCAGGGTGATGCCCTTTACAAAACATTATCAAGTGTTCGGCAGTTTCTTCTTCCTCTCCACACGCACTGCATACCGTGTCTACCCCTTCGTATTTGGCCCGATATGTCTTGGTTTTCAATACTCCCGTCCTGGCCTCAAACAGTAGAGAACTACCCCAAGTATTATCATAAGATCCTTTCCTTGGCAATTTCCTGCTTAAAAGTTCGATAGATATCTAGTGCGGACTTCTTATTCATTCCAATTTTCTCCATATCGGTCTCAGCTTCCTTCATCTTCTTCTTAACCGATAATTCTTTTTGGTTTGGCCCCCTGCTGTTTTCTAAGTATTTACCAGTCAACTTCCTGGTTCGCTTCTTCTATTTTGTATCGACATTCTTCACGTACAAGTAGCTGAAAACCTTCCTAGCCCAACGCTCCTCCCCCATTTCTCTCAATCGCTTCTCAAATTTATCTTGCTGCTAGCTTCCCTGCCCTCAAATGATGTACATCTCATATCACCTTGTACTCCCTGATTTGGTGTATTCCCGTGAGCTCCTAAAGCAAGCCTACCTATTCCACGTTGCTTAATTTTTAATCTTGCTTGAACTTCTGATCTCATGCTCAAGACCGCATTGCCGAACGTCAGACCAGGAACCATGACCCCTTTCCATATCATCTCACAACATCATACCTATTGTAATTCCACAGTGCCCTGTTTTTCATTAATGCTGCAATCCTGTTACCTTTAGTCGTCACGTATGTTTCCCACTTCAGCCTGTTCCTACCACCCTGCATGTTAATATACATTATGTCTGAATTGGCTCGGCGCTCGTGGCTACGTCTATTTATCCCCGGACTCTACCTATCGTAGATACTAGTGCCACTTTGGAATCGTATCAGTCCATACCACCTGTCAAAGAGTTTCCCTGATTGATTTCCTCGTTACTAGCTATCCTGCACCCCGAAGGGCCCACTTGCCCCACAAAAAAGCTACTGCGCGTCCTGCAAGTCGCCAACCCACCTCATGACCTAGCCACCCATCGAAGCGAATTCCGTCTCGTTGAAAACCACCCCACCTATGCACTTCTCTGTTTATTTCAACCACCTAAAAGCCTTTATCTCCACTCATCCGCCATATCTCTTGGTTTGAGTTGACAACCGCTCTTTGCAGGTTGACATCACGCACCGGTACCTCGGGTATCGTGCATATTGCCACAGAGATTGCTCCTACTAATAAGTTTACAAAGAGGACCAACGGGACGCTATATGAGCGTCTACAGTGTCTCGCAACTAACGAGACGCTATGTGAGCGTCTACAGTGCCTCGCAACCAACGAGACGCTATGTAGGCGTCTACTGTGTCTCGCGCCTGCTCACGCATTTTGGGCAGTGCAGCTCATGCCTCGGGTGGGCGAGCACGAGCCGGGAAAACTGACGGAGTAGTTGTTCAGAAAGGGACACGTAGGCGGACGTAGGCGGAACGCTTTTAGCAGACTCTTCTTTGTGACATAGCCACTTTTCTGGGCACAAGTTCGCCCTCAATAAATCATTGTGTGTGTTCTCCCTCTTGTATTACGTGACATTCTGGTGGAGGTTTGGGGTATGATTGGAAGTCCCCTTGGCGCAAGAGAAAGAAGCCCTGACCCCCAGCGATTGGAGCCTGGCGAACTTACTCCAGTACACCAGCGTTCAAGTCGCTGCCTCCTAGGTGAGTCACCTGAATTCGGACCACTCCTCACTACTCCAGCAAAACGGGCAGCGGTAACCGCCAATTTCAGAGAAATGGCCAATCAAGCTTCAACATCTGAGCTCATCGTGTCTCATCCGTGCTTACCTGAACCCTTCCACGGTGACGCGCACGAAGATGTGGAAGACTGGCTTGAGCATTTCGAGCGGGTCGCAAGGACCAATGCCTGGGATGAGGCGAGGAAATTGGGCCGCGTGTACTTTGCGTTGGAGGATGGAGCGAGAATATGGTTTGAGAACCACGAAGGGGCAATAGCGACGTGGGAAGACTTTCGGTAGCAGTTGCTTGCTGCGCATGCCAGCACGGATCGCCGGGAAAGGACAGAAAATGCCCTTCAATCAAAAAAACAACGCACGAACGAGAGTGTCAGCTTGTATATCGAGAACATGTTCCACCTCTTCAAACGAGCCGATCCGAACATGACCGAAGAAAAGAAAGTGCGCCATTTGATTCGTGGAGTCAAACAGGACCTATTGGCAGGCCTGGTTCGCAATCCTCCTCGTACCGTTGCTGAATTCCGCACAGAAGCCATGACCATAGAAAGAGCACTGCAGCAGCGTGCCCGTCACTACAATCGGGATGCCGGTAGTGAGCCCGCGGGCGTACTTTAGGCAAAGCGAGACAGCAGCAACGAGACGCTGAGGGAGCTGGTGCGTTTCATCGTCAAAGAGGAGCTTCGTAACATTCTCCAACCGCAAGTCATGCCGACAGTTTCATCCCTCACATCCGTCATCCGTGATAAGTTCGGCACGCCATTCTTCAGCCGGAACCAGAAGTGCAACCTCTTCGACTTCAAGAACCTCTGCAGGAACACCATGTATCAACGTACGCAGACGCTTTACGCCAACCTGCCGTCCACAATGCCTCGTTAGCAACTCCCGGTGCCCGCCAGTCAGCTTCAATCCACCCGCCTTTTCTTGGAGAGCAGAGACCACGGAAAAGCGATGTGTGGCGCACACCTGACAGGACACCGCTCTGTTTTCACTTCAGAAAAGCTGGACATCTTTACCCACACTGTCCATACCGAAGGGTCGGTCTGCGTGGGTTTTCTGTGTATGCACCATGCCCACGTAATGGTGAAAGGCCTATAGAAATAGAGGAGAACCTTTCAAGGCACGGATCTCCAGCCACCAGTTTCCAGCACCAGCCAAAGTCACCAGCACCAAATCGTTATCGATCGCCAAGTCCGCGACGTTCAAGTTCACTACCAAATTCACGAAACCATCGGTCAACAAGCCCACGTCAGGAAAACTGAAGCCAGCGACCTGGGGAGGCAAGGCCGCTGATGTCAGACAGAGCAAAGATCCTCCGTCAAGACCCCAGCGAAGCAGCGACGAGCAGAAAATGACGACGAATATAAGTAAAGAAAAAATTTCTTCAGACTTGCGTGTTACTATGGACGGGCAGAAATTTAACGTTTTGGTTGATACTGGTGCCGATTATTCAGTCGTAAGCTATGCAATCGCAAAAGATTTGAAAAAAGTTTTGACGCCTTGGAGTGGACCAAAAATACGCATGGCTGGGGGCCATCTGATAACACCTTTGGGAAGATGCACCGCCAGGATCGGCATTCAGGGTGCCACTTATGTCGCTGATTCCCTAGTTCTGCCAGAATGCTTGAGAGACGTAATAATCGGAAGAGATTTCCTGCTAGATAACGGCGCCATAATAAACCTGCAGAACTCTAGTATTTCTTTTTCGACAAAGCTGGCCATAGACGAGGAGACGGGAAGTGCTGCGTTGCGTGTTATCGACGGCGACGTAACCATGCCACCACGATGCAGCGTCCTGGTTGGCGTAAGGAATGATGCATTCGTCGACTCTGAATGGGTAGCGGATGGCAATGTTGAGCTGCTGCTAAAGAAAGGTATTTGCATAGCTCGAGACATTATTCACTTACGTGGTGGGCTTGCCAACGTACTGCTCACTAATTTCGGAAATGAAATTCAGCATGTCGCAAAAGACACTGCCATCGCTTTTCTACACAGCTTTACTTAAGTTACCGACTTATGTGCCATTACGTCAGAGCCGCCTACTTCGGAAACTACGCATGACCTTGGAACATCAGTTTCAATCAGCCGAAGTTTATCGCCAACCGAGAGGAAAATCCTGGAAGAACTGATAAATGAATTCATAGAATGTTTTTCCACCTCATCAGAAGTACGTCGCACGCAGATCGTGAAGCACAGGATTATAACAGAGGAAACAACCAGACCAGTGTATCAACACCCTTATAGAGTTTCGCCGAAAGAACAAGAGGTTATAAAGAGCCAGGTGCAGGAGATGTTGCATGTTGACGTCATTCAGCCATCTAGCAGACCATGGGCATCGCCGGTAGTTCTCGTGAGAAAAAAAGACAACACGTTGAGATTCTGTGTAGACTACCGGAAACTAAACAGCGTAACCCAATGTATACCCTTTACCGCGTATTGATGACACATTGGATCGGCTACGGCACGCCAGATATTTCTCTTCGCTCGACTTAAAAAGCGGCTATCGGCAAATCGAAGTGGATGAAAGAGACCGTGAAAAGACCACTTTCGTAACACCGGATGGCTCGTACGAGTTTAAAGCACTACCTTTCTGCCTCTGTAGTGCGCCAGCGACATTCCAGCGCATGATGCACAGTGTCCTCACGGGGCTGAAGTGGCAGTGATGCCTAGTCTACTTGGACGATGTTGTAGTATTTTCTGCGACGTTTGACCAACACGTAGAGAGACTGCGGTCAGTGCTTCAGGCTCTCCAGTCGGCCGGCTTGACAATCAAACCAGAAAAGTGCCAGTTCGGCTCCGACAAGCTTCGTTTTCTGGGACACGTAATCAGCGCGGAATGTGTTGGCCCTGATCCTGACATGACTGTGGCGGTCGCAGGATTCCGAAAGCCCAGAGACAAGAAAGAGGTGCGTCGATTTTTGGGCTTACGCGCTTACTACAGACGATTTGTAGAAAATTTCTCGAAAATCGCTGAACCTCTAAACAAACTCACAAAAGACGAAGCATCATTCGCTTGGGGTGCAGAACAAGAAACAACATTCAACGAATTAAAGCAACGTTTGCAAAGCCCGCCGATTCTTGCCCACTTCGACGAGACCGCTGACACGGAACTCCATATGAACGCAAGCAATATTGGTCTCGGCTCAGTACTCGTACAATGGCAAAATGGAGAAGAAAAAGTGATAGCTTACGCCAGCCGAACCCTCTCAAAAGCCGAAAAAACTATTCCGCGACAGAAAAAGAGTGTTTGGCAGTGGTATGGGCTATCAGCAAGTTCATACCGTACCTATACGGAAGGCCGTTCCGTGCCGTCAGCGACCACCACTCAGTTTGGTGGCTGGCGAACTTGAAAGACCCGTCGGGACGTCTTGCCAGATGGAGCCTCCGACTGCAAGAATACGACATTACTGTTGTATACCGGTCTGGGCGAAAACACAATGATGCTGATTCCTTATCATGCTCGCCACTTGACTCTACTCCTCCAGAAGAAGATGACTGGACACTTCTCTGTGTGATGGAAGCCTCAGATGTTGCGGAGCATCAACGAGCTGACGCAGAACTGCTCTCATTGTTCGAACACCTCGAAGGGGTGCCGGCCAGGTACCACGTGTATTTAAGAGAACATTATCTTCATTCTGTCTTCGTGAAAATGTGCTATACAAAAGGAACTTCGGGCATAACAAAGAGAAGTTCTTACTCGTCGTTCCGTTAGAAATGAGACCCGAAATCCTAGAAGCTTGTCATGATGAACCATCGTCTGGTCACTTGGGCGTCAGCCGAACATTTGCCAGAATTCATCAGAAGTATTACTGGCCCAAGCTGCTGGCGTCCGTGCAGCAATATGTGAAGACATGTCGCGAATGTCAAAGGCGCAAAAGACCACCACTGAAGACGGCCGGCCTGCTCCAGCCCATAGAACCGCCTGCTACACCATTTGAACAAGCTGAAATGGATCTTCTTGAACCCCTCCCAATGTCATCATCAGGCAAAAAGTGGATCGTAGTCGCCACCGACTACTTAGCGCGGTATGCTGAAACCGGCTGCCTTGAGCGAGGAACGGCAGCTGAAGTAGCCAAGTTTTTCGTTCACAGCATAGTTCTTCGACATGGCGCCCCAAAGGTAGTAATCACCGACCAAGGAGCAGCCTTCACGTCAGAGTTGATGCAATATTTGATGATAATGACGAACACCAGCCATACGAAAAGCACTGCGTACCATCCCCAAACGAATGGGTTGACAGAACGCCTAAATCGCACGATCGCCGACATGCTGTCGATGTACGTGGACTTGGAGCATAAAACGTGGGATGAAATCCTGCCTTACGCAACGTTCGACTATAATACGGCCCTCCAAGAGACCACCCGCGTCACCCCATTTCAGCTTGTCTATGGTCACATAGTCAATTCCACTCTCGACGCCATGCTCCCAGTTGACAATGACCACTACGAGCCATCTGACATTGACGAATTTCTGCAGAAAGCTGAAGAAGCACGCCAGTTGGCAAGGCACCGAATACGTCAACAACAGTTCAAGGATGTGGACTACTACAACCTGCGCCGCAGGGGAGTCAAGTACCAGCCAGGTGATCAAGTATAGATCTGGACACCAATAGGACGCCGCGGCCTGTCAGAAAAGCTCCTTCGACGATACTTTGGTCCATACAAGGTCCTTCGCCGACTAAGTGACCTAACTTATGAAGTAATCCCTGACGGACAAGAGCGCTCGAAATGACAAAACCATGCGGAGGTCGTCCACGTTGTCCGCATGAAGCCATACCTACAAAAGAGAATGAAACATCTACCCCCTCGACTATTAACTTTCCGAATTCACGCATCGAGACGATGCGCATTTCGGAGGGGGAGTAATGCCACAGAGATTGCTCTTACTAATTAGTTTACAAAGAGGACCAACGGGACGCTATGTGAGCGTCTAAAGTGTCTCACAACTATCGAGACGCTATGTGAGCGTCTACAGTGCCTCGAAACCAACGAGACGCTATGTGGGCGTCTGCAGTGCCTCGCAACCAACGAGACGCTATGTAGGCGTCTACTGTGTCTCGCGCCTGCTCACGCATCTTGGGCAGAGCAGCTCATGCCTCGGGTGAACGAGCACGAGCCGGGAAGACTGACGGAGTAGTTGTTCAGAAAGGGACACGTAGGCGGAACGCTTTTAGCAGACTCTTCTTTGTGACATAGCTACTTTTCTGGGCACAAGTTCGCCCTCAATAAATCATTGTGTGCGTTCCCTGTTTTGTATTACGTGACAAAATCACTACCTGTACCTGAGGAGAAGTGGTGCGCATGTCATCGACGCCTTTCGCAAGTGTGGTTGCTAGTCCTGCTGTATCTTCATTTAAGACATCGTTTAAACGGCCTGAAGTTATCACGAGGTTTCGTCTATCAGCTGTAGTTTTGAGTTTTGCGCTCACTTGCCTCATGACTGCTTACAGCTTGCGTCCTGGGAACGCCCCTATTGCAACCCTATTGTCACATCTTACCCTTTTTTATGGCTTCTGTGCATCGATTTAAATTCAAGTCCCCGGCGATTATCACATGCTGTGACTTTTCAGCTGGAGCGTCCTGCACCTGGGGGTTACTTGAACCTGTGACGCGGGCTGCTTTGTTTCCTCCCAGCCCCGCCACTACTTTGCTGAAGCTGGGCCTTGCGACAATTGAACCGGCTGAACCTGTTTTTTCCGAACTTCGGATGGATGGATGGATGGATGGATGGATGTGGCTGTACCCTTTAGATTGGGCGGCAGCTAACGCCACCTAGCCGTAATACTTAGTGAACTAACCATTACATTTATCTTTTTTTTCCTT
Organism: Rhipicephalus annulatus; assembly: GCA_013436015.1. Lineage (NCBI taxonomy): Eukaryota > Metazoa > Arthropoda > Arachnida > Ixodida > Ixodidae > Rhipicephalus > Rhipicephalus annulatus. The sequence goes on along the minus strand of WOVY01000110.1, from coordinate 1,207,329 downwards.
TAAATAATGAAGTTGAGGATTCGTACTTCGCAGTGAAGGGTTTAATTTTCACTCGTGCCTTGACTTTAGCCACCAATCAGATAACCTCCTTCTAGTTAAGTCTACCCGCTTAAAGTCTATTTTGCCCTCGCTGTCCCTAAATTCCAGTGCTTTGAAAAACTCTGCGCCATCATCCTCAACTATAGGGTGAAGCCCTTTACAGAACACTATCAAGTGTTCGGCAGTTTCTTCTTCCTCTCCACACGCACTGCATACTGTGTCTACCCCTTCGTATTTGGCCCGATATTTCTTGGTTCGCAGTACTCCCGTCCTGGCCTCACACAGTAGAGAACTACACCGAGTATTATCATAGATCCTTTTCTTGGCAATTTCCTCCTTAAAAGTTCTACAGATCTCTAGTGCCGACTTCTTAATCATGCCCATTCTCCACATGTCAGTCTCCGTTCCCTTCACTTTCTTCTTAACCGATAGTTCTTTTTGGTTTAGCCACCTGCTGTTTTCTAAGTATTTACCAGTCAACTTCCTGGTTCGCTTCCTCCATTTTGTATCGACATTCTTCATGTACAAGTAGCTGAAAACCTTCCTAGCCCAACGCTTTTCCGCATTTCTCTCAATCGCTTCTCAAATTTTATCTTGCTGCTATCTTCCCTGCCCTCAAATGATGTCCATCCCATATCACCTTGTACTCCCTGATTTGGTGTATTCCCGTGAGCTCCTAAAGCAAGCCTACCTATTCCACGTTGCTTAATTTCTAATCTTGCTTGAACTTCTGATGTCATGCACAAGACCGCACATTCGAACGTAAGCCATGACCCCTTTCCATATTCCTCTCACAACATCATACCTATTGTAATTCCACAGTGTCCTATTTTTCATGACTGCTGCATTCCTGTTACCTTTAGTCGTCACGTATATTTCGTGTTCCCTCAGATACTTGGTCCCATTGCTTATCCATACGCCCAGATATTTGTATTTATCTGTTATCTCTAGCGTGACCTCCTGTATTCTAAGCTCACTACCTTCATTGTCATTGAAAATCATGACTGCTGATTTTTTCTTACTGAACTTAAAATCTAACCTATATCCCTCATTACCACAGATGTCCATCGATCTCTGCAAATCTTTCTTGTTGTTGGCCATTAGCACTATATCTTCTGCGTACATTAATGCTGGTAGTGCCTGATCAATAAGTTTTCCTTCTTTGACTAAAGAGAGGTTGAAGCTCAGTCCACTTCCCTCTAATTTGGCCTCAATCCTTGTAGGTACATCATGAATAATAAGGGTGACAGGGGACACCCCTGCCTAAGCCGCCGTTTTACCTCGGCGGGCTTGGATACCTTTTTTTCCCACTTTATATCTGCCTTGTTAACTTTAGTGATATTCTTTAAAAGATTAGTGATTCCATCTTCCACACCTAGTGTTTTCAGTGTTCCCCACAGTTCCTCTTGAACCACGCTATCATACGCTCCCTTGATATCCAAGAATGCTAGCCACAGAGGCCTGTGTTCCTTTTCTGCTATTTTGATGCACTGCGTCAGAGAGAACAGATTGTCTTCCAACCTCCTGTGTTTCCGAAACCCATTTTGCAGTTCCTCCAGCACCCCCTCATCCTTTATCCATGCCTGCAGTCTTTCCTTTATAATCTGCATCCCCAGCCTGTAGACCACTGATGTCACTGTTATAGGACGGTAGTTGTTTATGTCAGCTTTGTCCCCCTTTCCTTTATAGATCATGCTCATCCTGCTAAGTTTCCATCCATCGGGAACTTCACCATCGATTATTATTGTTCTCACTGCCTCTCTCAAAGCCTGCTTAGACTTCGGAGCTAATGTCTTTATCAGCCTAATTGGAATGCCATCTGGGCCTGTTGATGTACTACTAGGAACCCTTTTCTCAGCCCTTTCCCACTCTCGTTGTGAAAATGGAGCCAGTGCACCACTTGATTCGTCCTTGTCTATTGTGGTGCATAAAGTACTTCTTTGTTGAAATTTTTCTGTCACCCTTGTTCTTATATATTGTTACGCATGCCTTAGAAGAAAACGAAGATGGGTAAACATGCTGACTGTCCCCAAGCTGGAGGAAGAAAGAAGACGACGAGACTGCGATCATCAACCTGTTGGCCGCTCCGGCGCTTCTCTTCGCGACCAAAATAAACGGCCCCCTTCAGCCGTATAAGTCCTGGTCCTCCTTGTGCGTAACAGATTGGTGGAAGCGTGCTGGGTAAGACAAGCCCAACGACGGGAGCTTCACTACCTGGACTACGCCGCAGCCGCCGCCTTGCCGGACTCCCGCCTGCGCCGATCGTAATGGCCCAAGATCAGCCATCTAACGCTTAAAGGCCAACTCCTATGGGTTCCGTGCCCTACTACCGAGTCCCGCTAACCTTTGGAGGAAAATCGGGAGAGGATGTCGACGCGTGGCTCGTCCAGTACAAGCGAGTCAGCAAGTCCAACGGCTGGGATGCCGCCGCTCAGCTCAGCAATGCGGTATTTTGCCTTACGGACACTGCGCTCGTGTGGTACGAAAACCACGAGGACACACTGACGACGTGGGACGTTTTTGTTGCGGAGCTGAAAGCGTGTTTCGGCGACTCGAGTGTCAAAAGGAAGCGGGCAGAGCAGACATTGTCTCAACGCGCGCAGCTTCCAGGTGAGACATGTGCCACGTATATAGAGGATGTGCTGAAGCTCTGCAAGGTGGTCAATGATCAGATGTCAGAAGACGACAAAGTAGGGCATTTGCTGAAAGGCATAGCCGAAGATGTATATAATTTTCTAATCGGAAAAGAGCACCTGAGCTCGGTGTCCGACGTGATTCGGCATTGCCGAACTTTCGAACAGCTGAAAATGCGCAGGATTGCTCCAAAGTTCGGCCGGCTAACAAATGTTACAACGGTGTCCAGCATCGACACGAGCACCTGCCCAGACCTGTCCTCGACGATTCGAGAGATTGTTCGCGAAGAACTTTTTCGCTATAGAGAACAGACGCATTCAGCGGTTGATCACCATTCTGTAAACGACCAACATTCGGTATATGTGCCACGTGAGGCTGTGACTGCGCCGCCGCCTTCTACGACCCCTTGGCAATCGATGGTTAGTGCAGCAGCTGTTGAGTACAGCGCACCCCCACAGCCAAGGAGAGCACCACGGTTGACAGCTCCTCGCCATGACCGACGCCCCCAGCGTCCGCCTTCTTCGCGACGCCCGGTCTATCCCTATGATATACGGAACGAACCGACCCACTCCGCCAGAGAAGACGATGTTCGATTCATCGACGAACAAAGAGAGTTTCGACCTCTCACAGTTTGCTACTCCTGTGGTGTACCAGAACATATTTCGCGATTTTGCAACCGTCGACGTTTAGCCCCACGGTATGGCTACCCACCACACTTTGCACGGCCTTCCGAACGACTTCGCGATGACCCGCGAGCAACGTACTATGGCCCACCACAACACTTCACACGATCATCTGATCGACCATACGATGACCCTAATGCAACACACCTGCTGCCTCGCGACGACTACTGGACACGCAGCTTCCGGAACCACTCCCCTACATCTGACAGGAGCTTGACGCCTCCACCGCCTCGTGTTCCCCGTTCTCCTTCACCACGGCGCCGCAACACGTCTCCTTTGCCCCAGGAAAACTAGCAAGCGCGGCCGATGGAGGTGAGGTCGCCGGAGACGTGCTAATATCAGAAATACCTCCTGTGTTGATGCTCAAGAACAAAGTACGTGTTTTTGTTGACGGTGTGCCTGTGATGGCTTTGGTGGATACGGGGGCAACCATTTCGGTCATGAGTGCGTGTTTTAAAGATACCTTGGGGCGGAAGGTATTATTTAGGTGGAATCAAGCTGCGAAGTTTTGCGGAGTGAGTGGTGAGGCACTGCATCCTGTTGGTGTGTGTCAAGCTAACGTATTTCTCGGAGGCCGTATTATCCCAACGGAGTTCGTGATTATTCCGCAGGCGACACATGATGTTATTTTGGGTATGGACTTTTTGAGGGAGTGTGGTGCGACTGTCGACTGCCGCACAGGGACAATAGTCTTGAGTGATCACGTTCCGCCAGCACTCTTGGAAAACCCTGTGGATGGTGAGACGGCCTTGTGTGTCTGTGGCGACACTATCATACCACCGTTATCAACCGTTCGTGTACCTGTTGGTTGCAGCGACAGCTATTCCGCCAACTTTGATGCCAACGTAGAACCAGTGTACACCAACTGCAGGAAAAAGAATGTGTTGATCCCACATTGTGTGGTGTCGATCAGACGTGGACGCGCTGGTTTATGGACTGTCAATTGCTCTACAGAACCCGTGATGTTACCAGATGGTCTAAAGTTAGCCGTCGTGAGTGGACAACACGAGACCTTACTGGTGACCGAGCTTAGAGATGCGCCGGAAGAGCATCGTAGTCACAGTTTCGAAACGACTCTTCTGTCAATGGTGAATAACTCGCTGAGCACAAGTGAACGCCGAACATTGGTCAATGTACTTTCGAAGCACGTCTCTGCATTCGACTTTGCGCAGAAAGACAAAGCGCCTTTAATCCCTGCTTCTCGGACATGTCACACTATCAACACGGGTTCGGCCAATCCGATTAGACAAAAGCCATACCGTGTTTCACCATCCGAGCGGCGGATTACTAATGAGCAGGTGAACGAAATGATTGAAAACGGTATCATTCAAGAGTCGGTAAGTCCATGGGCAGCTCCAGTAATTCTCGTTACAAAGAAGGACGGATCCTGGAGATTTTGCGTCGATTATCGCCGATTGAATGCTGTAACAAAAAAAGACGTGTACCCACTTCCACGTATTGATGATGCCATAGACTGTCTGCATTCGGCCTCTTACTTTTCCTCTGTAGACTTAAGATCGGGCTACTGGCAAATTCCCATGCATCCTGAAGATAAAGAAAAGACAGCCTTTGTAACACCTGACGGCCTTTTTAAATTCAACGTGATGCCATTTGGACTGTGCAACGCACCGGCGACGTTCGAGCGATTTATGGACACTGTTCTTCGTGGCTTGAAGTGGAGCATTTGCATGTGCTATCTCGACGACGTCATCATCTTTGGCCGCACCTTCAGCGAACACAATTCACGTCTGGATACTGTACTGACTTGCATAAGAAACGCTGGCCTTGTTCTTAACTCAAAGAAATGCCACTTCGGAGACCGACAAACCCTTGTTCTCGGGCACCTAGTCAATCAGGAGGGCATCCGTCCAAATCCCCAGAAGACAGCAGCCGTTGAAGCATTCAATTTGCCACGCTCTGTGAAGGAGCTCCGCAGTTTTTTGGGGCTTTGCTCCTATTTTCGCCGCTTTATACCCAAATTTGCCGATGTCGCGTATCCACTGACATGTTTGCTACGGAAGAATACTCCCTTCGAGTGGACTCCGGAGTGCGACTCCTCTTTTCGTCAACTGAAGTTCCTCCTGACGTCGCGGCCTGTTCTTCAACACTTCAACCCATCAGCTCCAATCGAACTGCACACAGATGCCAGCGGCATAGGAATTGGTGCCGTCCTAGTTCAACGCTATGGTAACCGCGAGCACGTGATTGCATACGCAAGTCGCTCCTTGAGTAGGCCCGAACAGAATTACACTGTCACAGAACAAGAATGCCTCGCGGTAGTATTTGCGATTCAGCGGTTTCGGTCTTACTTATACGGACGCCCTTTTACAGTCGTCGCCGACCACCACTCATTGTGTTGGCTCGTCAACCTTCGGGATCCTTGCGGCCGTCTAGCGCGCTGGGTACTTCGGCTCCAAGAGTATAACTTCATAGTCTCGTACAAAAGTGGTCGACGACACGTCGACGCAGATTGCCTTTCGCGCATGCCACTGAGCACTACAGAGTGTGACGCCGATGACCTCGATCACCTCGTAGCTTCTGTGTCACCGAAGTTTCCCGGCCTCAGTACTTTCAAAGATGAACAGCGAAAGGACACCAGGCTATCATCGCTTTGCACAGCTCCTACGGCATGCCATTTCTGTGTACGCAACGGACTCCTATATAAGAAGAACTTTTCCAGCACTGCCGCACGTTTCCTCCTGGTAGTGCCAGAAACCCTTCGGACAGTGATTTTAGGTGTGATGCACGATGATCCTACGTCCGGACATTTAGGTTCTGCGCGGACGCTTTACCGTGCTAAGGAACGCTTTTATTGGCCAGGAATGCGACAGTCAGTCGAGGCGTATGTGGCCAGCTGCACACAGTGTCAACGCCACAGACGCCCGTCTACTGCTACGGATGGTCTTCTACAGCCCTTGCCACCTCCAAGCACACCTTTCCAACAGGTGGGCATTGACCTCATGGGCCCTTTTACAAAGTCGGCTAAGGGCAATCGCTGGATAATTGTATGTGTCGATTACCTCACGCGCTACTGCGAGACGGCGGCCATACCAACCGCAACTGCCAGCGACGTCTCTGTGTTCCTGCTGCAGCGCGTTATCCTCCGACATGGCCCACCTCAGGTGATCATCAGTGATCGTGGGCGACAATTTACGGCAGACATAGTAGAAGAGCTGCTTCGATTGAGTGAGTCCCGCCTTCGTCACTCGTCGCCATACCATCCGCAAACAAATGGGCTCACAGAGCGCACCAACCGAACAATTGTAAACATGCTCTCTATGTATGTGGCATCCGACCACAAGAACTGGGATGACGTGCTACCATTTATAACGTACGCGTTCAACACCGCTAAGCACGAGACAACAGGCTATAGCCCCTTTTTCTTGATGTACGCACGACCGCCACGGCACACACTCGACACAGTTTTGCCATTCTCGGCGCACGAGAACCTCTCAGTCACCGAAATCCTCTGCCTTGCAGAAGAAGCACGTCGTATTGCTCATCTACGCACTTTGGCATCACAGGAAAAATCGAAGGTACGCTATGACGTCCGCCACCGGCCTGTAACTTACCACCCAGGCGACTTAGTGTGGCTGTGGACTCCGGTACGAAGACGCGGGTTATGCCAAAAGTTCTTGGCCACATACGACGGACCGTTTGTCGTTCTCGACAAAATCACGGAAGTCACATACACAATAGCTCGCCTCACGAGAAGTGGTAGAAAAGCCGCTAAAACCCAAGCAGTCCATGTCGCTCGACTGAAGTTGTACACACCAAGGTGAATCGGTTACCTCGCCCGGCGGGCTTCGTCTGCGAGGAGAGGAATGTTACGCATGCCTTAGAAGAAAACGAAGATGGGTGAACATGCTGACTGCCCCAAGCTGGAGGAAGAAAGAGGACGACGAGACTGCGATCATCAACCTGTTGGCCGCTCCGGCGCTTCTCTTCGCGACCAAAATAAACGGCCCCCTTCAGCCGTATACGTCCTGGTCCTCCTTGTGCGTAACAATATTCAATAGCTTCGTCCCCTTCTAGTCTAGCACCTTGGGCTGTAGTTATGAAACTCTGCTCTAGGCTCGTCTCATTTCTTAGGGAGTTTAGATGGTTCCAAAATTTCGCAGCTGCCTTTCTATCTTTTTTATGTACTTCTGCCAGCCACTGAGCTCCCTTTCTTCTAATCTTTTCATTGATCAGAAGGGATGCATCCCTTCTACAGCTTAGAAAGGTTTCCCATTTGCTTTCAACATCATCTGTCGGTTCACCCTGCTGCTTAGCATGTCTGTGTTCTCTAGAGGCTTCCTGACGTTTTGCTATGGCTCTCTTAACTTCCTCATCCCACCAACTTTTGGGTTTGTGTCTTCTTTTCCGGGGTGACTTGTCACGCGTCTTAGCAAGCTCTAGCTCAAAGAGTCTAATTAGATTCGTGTATGTCCACACTGTCTTATTATCTTCCGTGATTACTTTCTGAATTTGTTTAGTGACTATTTCAATTTGCCTTTCTGGATAAAAATTTTCCGGTAGTTGCTCATCTTGTCTCCTTCCCACTTTCGCTGCTCTTCCAAAACTTAGCTTGATACGAAAACTTAGCTGATCACTACCAGACTTCTAGAGCCACCTTCATCTATGTGCTGTCCCCTGAGCTTATCATACATCCTATGTGACATCAGTGCATAATCTATCTTTGACTGCAGCCTTCCTACCTCCCATGTTATTAGCCCTTCACACTTCTCGGTACTGTTGCAAATGAGAAAATCGTGCCTTTCACACATATCTATGATCATTTTTCCTATTGAGTCAGTATGCCCATCTATATCTTCTATGTGCGAATTTATATCTCCTAGTATAATTATCTCGCACTCTCCTCCTAATTCCTCAATATCCTTTGATATACACTCCACCATTGCCTGGTTTTCCTCTCTGGCCTTCGCTCCCGTCCACAAGTACACGAAACCAATGAGTGTCATTTATTCTGCCACTTTCCCTTTTAGCCATAAATGTTCCTTGCATCCCTGCTTGACTCTTTGCCAACCCATGCTCTTATGTATAAATACACCCATTCCACCCCCTTTTTTGCTGCCTTCTGTTCTATTACAATATTCCCACGCGTAGTCCGGGTTGTTCGGTGGATGTTCCATGTCCCTGAGATGTGTTTCTACAAAACCGCAAAACATCGGCCTCTCTTCTCTTAGCTGTTCTTCTATCTCTTCTCACTTCAGCCTGTTCCTACCACCCTGAATGTTAATATACCCTATGTCTGAATTGGCTCGGCGCTCGTGGCTACGTCTATTTATGCCCCGGACTCTACCTATCTTAGATATTGGTGCCACTTTGGAATCGTATCTGTCCATACCACCTGTCGAAGAGTCTCCCTGGTTGTTTTCCTCGTTACTAGCTATCCTGCACCCTTAAGGGCTCGATTGCCCCCCAAAAAAGCTACGTCGCATCCTGCAAGTCGCCAACCCACCTCATGACCTAGCCGCCCATCGAAGTGAATTCTGTCTCGTTGAAAACCACCCCACCTATGCACCTCTCTGTTTATTTCCACCACCTGAAAGCCTTTCTCTCGACTCATCCGCCATATCTCTTGGTTTGCGTTGACAACCGCTCTTTGCAGGTTGCTATCACGCACCGGTACCTCCGGTATCGTGCATATCACTACCTGTACCTTAGGAGAAGTGGCGCGCATGTCATCGACGCCTTTCGCCAGTGTGGCTGCTCGTCCTGCTGTATCTTCATTTAAGGACATCGTTAAAACCACCTGAAATTATCACGAGGTTTCGTCTATCAGCTGTTGTTTTGAGTTTTGCGCTCGCTTGCTTCATGACTGCTTCAAGCTTGCGTCCTGGGAATGCCCCTACTGCAATCCTCTTGTCACCTCTTACCCTCTCTTTGATGGCTTCTGTGCATCGATTTAAATTCGAGTCTCCGGCGATTATCACATGCTGTGACTTTTCAGCTGGAGCGTCCTGCACCTGGGGGCTGCTTGCACATGTGACGCCGGCTGCTTTGTTCCTTCCCAGCCCCACCACTACCTCGCTGAAGCTGGGCCTTATGACAGTTGAACCTGCTAAACTTGCTTTTTCCAAACTTGCTTGCTCTTCCTTGTCCACCGTTCTGGTTGCCGGTTCCCTACTGTTCTCTCCGTAGGCCGCTTCTTTGTTCAGCTTCGCTAGTGCTTCCTCGGCGGACTTCAGTCTTCCTCCCATTGCCCTCGTTTTCTCTTGCTCTGTCGCCAACGCAGTCTCGAGCTCGGCGATTCTCATCAGCAGTTCGCTCTGGGCAACCATCATTTTCTCCATTTTTTCTTCGACCTCACATTGCCTACACTTCGCGTCAGCCTCTTCTCCATCCGCTTCTACGCGTGGGTCCACTTTCAAAGCCACTCCACATCCTGAACACTTTACAGTCTTTTTAACCATGTCTTTCTGACACCAATTGTCCCTATACTCGATAATTACTAAAATCAAGCCCTG